>JBBPBS010000738.1:7676923-7692341 GCA_037974835.1 Cicer judaicum | reverse complement strand
ACATGTCTTAAATATTTTGAAGATTTGGTTTTAATTTTAACAATTGAATCTTTAATAAAAAATATAACTTTAATAATTAAAAAAGCTAAAATAAATATTTAGTATATTTCAAAACCTTAATTTTTGCCTTTATAAAGTTACAAAATTTTATTTTTAATCTTTATAAAAAAATTTAATTTTTTAACTCTAATTTTTTTTATTCGTTGTTAGTCCTTATTTTGAAAAGATTAAGTAAAAAATTAATAATTTTCGCTGGTCAATTTTGTTTTAAATAAAAATAAAAATTAAAGGCAAAATTTTTTTATTAAAACTTTTGAAAATTTATAATTTTATATAACTAAAAATATATTTAAACTAAATAAAATATTCATCTTTATTTTATTATATTATAAAAAAATAAGACTTATTAGTTAATAAAACACTATACATCATAGTAGTTACATGTACACTAATAATTTTTCTAATTTCATTGCACTTGCTGGAGCTAATAACACATGCAAGATGGATCCTTAAATATAATGATCCTAAATGGTAATAATGGTAGTGAGAGCACAGAGGTGGGTATACCACATTTTAAAACATTTTTTATGCAACCAAGACATTAAATGAGCATATAACATTTTTTGAATGATTAAAAAAGTCTTATCCCATTAAAGAATTTGGATAGCCTCATATTATATGGGTATGAAATATGAATGTATGACCGACTCATAGGTAATTCAATTTTTTTTTACAAGACCATAATTTGAATAAACTCTTAAACAAGCATATGGATTTTCATTGTTTAATTTTAAGTGATACTTAGGAATTACATAATCTTTTTCTTATGAAGGAAATCAAAAAATCTACATTATTATATTTTTTAATACATGAAGGAGAAAATATCAAAGTTTGTTTAATTTACGGTGTCATTTTGTTACAAGTTGAATGTTGAAAGCATTTTGGCACTATTATAAGAGTGAAACATTGAAAAGGAATTCATTAATATAAATATCCAATCATTCACAACTTGGTTGTACCCTCCAAAAACGACAGACACCAATGATAGAGATATAACAATATATACTACTATTGTTCTTCTCTTAATTTTCCCTTATATTTTGTTTCCTTCCATTAGAGCGCACACTGCAAATGATTAACTAACGGTTGTTAATATAAATTATTAATTGGTAAGAACTCCTATCTATACTATTTTTTCTGGGTACAACGACTCCTATACTTTTAATTTGATACGATATTATTTTTAATTATATTTTAAAAAATTTAAATTTTAAATTAATTTTACTTAAAAGATATATGTACCTGTTTAATTTTTACTATGGATATCTAAAAATGTACTTATATTAATATTTAGTTTAAATATAATTTTGATTGTTTATCTTTATTTAATATTTATTTTAGTCTTTCATTTTTATTTTTATTCATTTTAATCCTTAAATTTTTATAAACAATATATTTTAGTTTTTATTATAATTACAATAAAAATTATAACAATATTTAATTATTAATTCTTTTTAATAATTTTCAATGTATATTCAGTATAATAGTCTTAGAAAAAAAATATCAATTTAACCTTTAACAACAGTTTGTAGTTGAAAAAATTATTCTTACATACTTTTGAATATTATATAAATTCTTTAAAATAAATATTATTTATTAAAGTTTATTTTATTTTATTAATATTATATATTTAATTGTATAATTAATTAAATATTTAATTTTAATAATTTATAACAGTAATTATACAAGTGTTTAAAAGGAGTACAAAGAAAAGAATTAAAATACACAATTATAAAGATTAAAAAATAATAATTAATATCAAAATAATTATTTAATAAAAAATAAAAAAAAATAAATCTGTATTTAAACCATTAAAATTTTATGAGGGAGAAAAACATTTAAATGTTGTGATACCGAAAGATTTCTTCAAAGGATGGTGATTGGTTGGTTGACCGCCATATATAATTGGAGCACATGCCAAGACCCATAAATGCTACAATCCCCACCAATTATTATAACTAATATCACGTTGGATATTATGGAGCATTTAAAGGATCAACATTCGTTTTATAATAAAAGTATTATATATATATATATGCGCACAATAATAATTGTTTTAAAATAAATTTTATTTTTTATTTTTTAATGTATATAATAAAATAGATAATTTAGTATGATATAATTAAATTTAATAAATATTAATATTATTAAGTTAAACGAATTTGTTTATTACGTATAAAAAAGTTTAATAAAATTATTATTTATGATCATTTTTTAATATTTTTAAAATGATTTTTTTTTTGTGATAGAGGGAATACTAGTATTTATTAGTAAGTGAATTTACGCTCCAAAAGAACTAATAGTTAATATTGTTAGAACAATATAATACACGTGTCTTTTAATATTGTGCGTCTGAATTTGAATTTTAAAAATGCATAACCATTAAAACTTTAAAGAGATAATTTTGCTCTCTATATAATCCGAATCCAAGAATAAATCTTCTCAATTTTGCACTTGATAACCAATTTTCATTAAAAAAAAAATGAAGAAAAGAATAACCTACATCTCATGTCAATAAAACTTATGATCTTGATTCTTTCAATTTCCACTTCGTCCATTTATAATGATATAAAAAATAAAATTTAACAGTGCTTATGTGCCAAATAATCCTTTTATTTGTACAAGTGGTGTTTAATGTACTAGAATGATGTAAACAAAGAACAGTTTTTCCTCCCATTAAACTATATGACATTGATTGAGTCCATTGAACCTTCAAAATAATGAATGTATGTAATTAATTTATGATAACGGTCACTACGCAGCACAAGTGATATGTGCCACAAATACATGACATTCCATACGAGGCGGTGGTTGAAGAAATCATTATTGAAAAAATACGAAATTAATTTGGTGGTAGACAAACATTAAATTATTGCTGATTTAATAGTTGATGGCTTCATTCATCAACATGTCTGACACAATTTCAAAATATAATATAGAAAACTCTATCATTATGTTATTATACTAACATAAAAAATTTGTATCACTAATTGTACATTTTTCTTTTTTAAAATTTGTACATTTTATTTTTGTAAAATATAAATACTATTTATGATATTTTTAATATATATTTTTAAGATACATGTTAATATGACTTGTGTTGTATATTGTTTTTTTTATTGTGACAAACTTATATCATTTCATACAAATTGGATTAAACTTAAATGTTTCGGATAATATATTAGATACTATTAGTGTTTATATACATGTAACTTTGAATATCTGATATCTAGTTACAGATATTTTAATGATTATGTTGTTTAATGCAAAGTTGAAATGTATATAAAATTTTAGATTGAATATTGTAGAAACTGTGATAAGTTGCTTGTCTTTTTCAAATGATAATATCTATAAATTGAGACCATGTAAAGATAGAAAATAAAAACAAAAATTATATATTTATAATTCAAATTTTTGTCAAAATTATTTCTAATTAGTTTATAATTTTATTTAATTGATGAGAACAACTGAATAAATTTACTCCATAAAATATTCTTGATTCATACTATTATTTGGAGTGAGTGTGCATTCCACTTTAAAATTTACAAAATATTCTAAAAATAATTGATCGATATTTTTATTTGCATTCTCAAAAATAAAATTTAGTGTAATATACCCACTTCACAATTTCCTTATGTAAACTCTATCATCTTGCTTTTCATTTTTTTATTTAAATTATTAAAGCATATCCAATCCAAGATCCAAGAAGATGTGTATGTATGTAATGTGGCCACCGGAATGGAACATTTATGATTTTGATTTGTATCTATGTTGTATAGATATTGATTGCCTCGTTTTGTAGCGTGATCAAAAGGTTTTGCTAAAATAACTCTAGAAAACGAAAACATGTGGGTCTAATGTGAAAATTTTATTTTTAAAACCTTGTATTCAAGTGAATTTCATTTCACAATATTCTGATACACTAGTAGAAGAAGAAAAAAATAGATAATATTTTTGATTTTGTAATAAAAAAATAGAATATTATACATAGATTTGGTTTTCGTCATCTTTTAGACTGCTATTTAATATCAGATTATTTTTTGAGTAATTTTCTTTAAAAAACACGTTTAGACATAAACAAAAAAAAAATAGAAAAATTATAATTAAATAATGTATTTTTTTAAAAACAATTAAAAATTATGTATTTTTTTTACATTTACGTTAGAGTTATTCGTATTTTTTACACGTTTTGCTATTTTTTTTATAAACTCACTCTATCTTATTTGATTTGTCAGTGTTTTAAATGAGAGTAAGAGTCTCGCATTATATTAAAAAAATAATTATTAAATATTATATAAGTGAGAAAACTCATACAAAAAATCTTAAAGAATTGAATGATAATATAATGTTTAATCAATTAAAAATCTCAAATTAAGTGCGATAGATATGACAAAGTATTTTAGAAGTAGTGAATAAATCTCACCTTATAAATCAAATTTTAAAATCGTATTATAGTCTGTCTAAAATCTATTAGACTACTTACTATCAAGTTACTTCTATTGATCACTTATATCATACTTAGATGTACAATTATAGATATTAATAAATGTATTAAAAGTTTAATATTTAATGAAATAAAGTCTAATAAAATATTTATAATAGGTATATAATTCTCATTTTACAAATTGATTTTGTAGGTTATATTTAATTTAATCCAAATTCTAATATAATATTAAAATATATATATATATATATATATATATAAAAGATTTATTAGATCACTTGATATTAGGTGAAACTCAAATATCAATTATAGATATAAAAAATATTAAATAAAATTATATTAAATAAAATAAAATATAATAAATATTTATAAATAGTAATTATTTTAGTATGATTGTATTAGGTCGAAATCAATATCATAATAGTTGGAATCATCATGACTCAACATCTATAGTCATTGACCAGTGGGTTATCATGACAGCTTTCGTACTAGATTTATTTTGTAAAGAATAACATTGCTTTCTTGACAATTTAGATCTTTCCGGCATTTTTTCCTATGAATTAGACTACTGGTAATGAGTTTTCTATTTTTTTACAAACGTTGGAACTATTTTTTTTTTTTTTTATTCACCGAGTGGTTAGAATAATTTATAGTGTCACTTAGCACAAGTCATAATTTAATTCATTGCATGATTTATATGAGACTTTGTTGTTAAAAATTGTTTGTTTCCAACATTTGCTTAAGGCTATCACTTTCCAAAATGTACGATTATGGAGCTTTTGAATAAATTTCAAGGAAACAAAATCTTGTGTCAATAAGTCCACCTTATTAACTTTTCAAATTAAAAATAAGAATAGGAACATTGATTCGCACTGAATTACTCACTTTGTATGGATCTCAAATACTTTCAAACTTCTATTAGCAAGTGATCAATTGTATAATGGGAAAGATAATTATATGTACTTTTCTGAGTTGAATTTTATTCCATCTCATTGACAAAACAAAGCTCAAACAATTCCTCATGGAGTATAATTACATGGTCAAACATTATTATCATCCACATATTTGAAGTTTGCTTCCACAATATCTTGTCGCAACAAGGTCAATATTTCTTTAATTCGTTCTTTTTTAATCGCGGTTTTAAAATTATTTATCTAAATAAAAAAATCAATAAGTTTTATCACTATTGATAAATTTATTTTATTTTCTTTTCAATATCATTATTTATTATATCATTTTACTTATTCCATTCTTTGTAATAAATAACTATAGACATTGTTAAGAAAATGTTAATTAATATTTTTTTAAATAAATAAATAAAAAATTTAATTTATATACACTGTAAATATAATAAATTTTTACATTAATGATAAATCACAACTATCTAATACTTTGAGTCGCGGCTGATTTTTATTTATGTAGTGCTAGAGATGTGTATTTTGTAGTTTTTTTTTTCTTTCTCTTTTCATAGTATTCTATAGTACGTAAATTATCAACTAACAACCAGAATTCACATAACGTATCCATTTTAACTAGGTTGAGTAAAAAAATGTACTTTAAATAGAAAACTTAAGTAAAATTATTAGAATAAACCAGAACAAAAATATCTTTAATATTTTGAACATTAATTTTGAAGATGGTTATTAATTTCTGATTTTTTTTTTAAAGATATGATATAAATTTTATGAATTTTTGTAAAAATAATAATAATAATAATATTGTTAATATTTTAAGATATAAAATATTAAATTATTATTTAAAATTAAATTAAAAAATCAAATTGAAGAAATAAATTAAAAAACTAAATTGTTAACTTAAATTGACACGTGAGGTTATCTTAAATTAAACTATGTTAACTTAAATTAAATCATGTTAAAGATTGAATTGCATCAGGTATTTTGCATAATAAATAATAGTTTAAAAGACATAACTATATATGATTTGTATAAAATTTTATATTTAGATATTTATTGGATCAATTTTTGTTTTCTTTCTTTAATCAAACCCTACTATGAAGTAAATCTGGCTCCGCTCCTATTTAAAGTAATCGACACGCGAAGTTACAATATACTGATAAATATAAAATATTTTATACTCTCAATGCAATTTTAATTAAACTCATAAATAAAAACAATTTTTTTCTACTTACAAATTAACATATTGGGAAGAAATATGAGTGTTGCTTTCATTTGATTTTGTAGTGTTCAACATGATGATGTGCATAGGAATTTTGATCAGTCCTTTCTTTTTTGTCTTAAACTCTTTATTATAACATGATGTGCACAAATTGGGGCTATATTAAAACAGGGATAAATAATCATATATACAAAGAAACTTGTAACTTTGTATCATAATGGCTTAAGAATATTCTAAGCAAGTTATATCCAAGTCCAACTTCAATGAATCAATTCTATAAATAATTGACACACAAACCTCCCCAATACAGCTTTTCTCCACTAAATTAGGTAATGATTACAATTAAACCAACCAACACTACTACTACTACTTTCATTTTAAGATTCTGGATTATATCTCTTACTTTTCTTCTAAGATTCGGGATTTGAATTATTATATATCTTAGCCACTACTACTCCAAATGCACCCTTTTAGGTAAGACTACTAAAATCAAATATTTATTCGTACATTATGAAACATGGCTTCAAAATTAATTTACAAGTGAGACACAAAAATGATTTTTACATAGGAGTTTATACTATAAATTTTATGATATGTAAGTTTCCATCAAACGCAATTACCCGAGTGACACAAAGTTTCCGTTTGTGTATTATAGATATCTACTAGTAACATTTTCCAAACGATTCTACCTTAAAAAAGCTATGAGCACTAATGTAATAAACTTTTCACATGTAAATGTTGTGTTTCCTTTTGAGGGAACGCCATCATAATATTGCCATGTAGGCGCAGACACATTAATTATAGTCCATAGTATCCAGAATGAAATGACAAACAATAATCGGTGTACTTATATTATTATTTAATGTTTTTGCCCAATAATTAATTCCTCCACTAACTCGGGAATAATTCAAATTCATTCTACATCACTAATAATGGTTAATTAATATTTCTTATGTTATTTACTAATTGTGCATTTGAAAAAAAATAATCTAAAAATAACTCAATTTATTTATGATAATTAGAATAAATCAATGATTTACACGAGTAGTTTGATAAAATTATTATTATTTATTATATTTTTTTAATCTATAAAATAATTAAATGTTATAATTATTTTGAAACGAAAAAAAATTAGTAACCTTAAATACTGATAGTATTGAGTCTATTGACAACCATAAAGTTCAACGGACATCAACATTAGTGCAAAGTTTACATATATAACTTAATTTAAGTTGCATTAAAAACTGGTAAAGAAAGCCTGAAATGTATCTAATATTATTGCTTCTAATACCAGCCAAGTTCAATTCACCGCGGACGGATACCTAAAATTGTTTAGAACAGCAACAATTACTAGAATGGATTTCATTTCGATGTTTTTCTTATAATTGAAGGATTTAATTAAATGATACATTTGAACAAAGTAGTTAATAAAAGGAAGAAATACAAATAAGTGCCCTTATTTTTACAGAAACAATATGCCATCATTGATAAAATTCAAAGAATCTTAGAGAAACATTCTCTAATCTCACACAAGTACCTTATTTTTCCTTTAACTTACCAAATGCCATGCAAAGACAAGATATATATGAATTAACACAAAATACTAAGAACAAGGTGTCTAAGCTACATAATATTTAAGTGCACATACACGTTAAACATCCTGAAATTTAAAAGTAAATATTAAAATAGTTATATGACGAAGTGATTAATATAGTGTAGATCAGTTTTTTTTATAAATCTTAAGACTAAAAATATTAACAACTCGTTGCTACAATTGTGTCTTTAACTTCCTATAGTTTTCCCTCTCTAGTCCATGACACTTTTCTGCCTGATTCTTGAAATTCATTAGCCTTTATATATGACCAGTCCCATCAATTTCGGTATATTTAATAAATTTCATTTGGTAGAAAAAAACAAAGATAAATTTAATACGCCTTAATATATTTGACACCTAATAATAATAATTCTTGTTGCGACATTTATTAATTGGCAGCTTCTTTTTCCACCTCCAATGCCCTATAGATTGATCGATCTAAAACTGTATTTTGACTCAAAAAACACATTTGAATTGACCAAATTGAAGATATATTTTTTAGACTTAGAAGTGGAAAAAGAAGCCATCTATAAAGTGTGATAATGCAACTCCTTAACTCTTTGCATTACCAAGCAGATATCACATGCCAGCCCAAAAGTCAGAATGGAAACCGGAGGACTCCACTAGGAAATTAATTACTGTTCTAGTAGAGTATTGACTGCTGAGTTTGATATACCTGGAATGGATCATTGACATCCTTGTGTTTTTATATTTTTATACAAATTTTATTCATGCAGTAATTTAAGAGATAATATTTGAAAATGCTCAAGTCTCAGTAAACAAAAATAAATTAGACTTATTATAAAAATCTAATGCATGAAGAAACGTACTATAAACTCCAGTGTTACTGGAATTAGCAATTCTATCCTCACAAAAAACTCGAGTTCATTCCCTTTGCTATGATGCTAAAAAACAAGGTAATATGCAAACAAGGATCTGAACTGTACAATTCTATATGTTTAGGCACAAAATTCTTGCCAACCTGTTACATTTAGCCAATACGTTGTAGCCTGTGTTTGGATTTCGAGATTCGATAATGTACAGTTCAATAGTACCATTTGAACTACTTTTTTTTGTATTTAAACTTAAGTGGCTCACTTAAAAATCTCTAACGCCTTTGACACAACCATAACCTACCTATAAACTAGTCGATTCAAATAGTGGACATAAAACAATGCAGATCAAGATTTGAAAGAAATAACGGAAATAGTGGGGGAGGACACAATGTTAAAACAGTATGCTGCTGTAACAGACATTCAATTCATCCCAACAAACAGGTTTCCTATAATGATTACAGACACCCCAAAAACTAATAATATTAAAAAGCAACTTCACAAGATATTATAGTGGTAACAAATATAACAAACTCTTAATGGACGTAACAATAAATAACTGCGGAAATACATTTAACTGCCAATGCCAGGGAATTAGCCATAATCCTTTGCTTTTTACAGTGCTAGGATCCAGCATTGAAACTTTGTTGGACAAAGGCAATCATGAGTCCCGGACACTCTCTAACTCCTGCTTTTAGACTTTTCCATGGCCCGGGGAGCTGTGGAGGAAAGAAAATATACATGAGCAAAGTGAGGCAGATAAATTGGAGTTATATATACAGATTATTACTGGTGAATTGGTGATTAAACTTAAAATTTGACATTAGCTGATCATAGAATCAAGGTTACATGGGAGTTACTACTTGCTAACACAATATCTTTATACAGTCATCGCTTGTTACAAATAGCAAACCAATGATCCAACAAAAATACACTTCTTTGGTGGAAACACCCATAGCTGAAAGTCTCTAAATAAAATTCCACAAAAACTATACTGATAAATCCAGAATATAGTTTGCAACTCTTGGAACTTACTTATAGTTTTAAAGATTTAATTATCAATTGAACCAAATAATAGACAGAAAACAATCTAGAAGAAAATTAATATTGCAATTGAAAGAGCACAAGCACGCAAAATTTTTTTCACAGCCTTGCATTATTATCATTAGTAATGTTCGAAATACTGCATGACAGAGCATACAGTTATTTAGACCTAACGCTTATTTGGATACAGACTTCAGTGATCTCATTTGAGCATATCAGGATCATAATCCGTTGCAGGTTATTAGTCCATGGTTATCTCAAGTAATGCAGAAGATCCAGATCCATCAATTCATTTCAGTCTTCCCCAAAGGAAATAAATGAGACAAATAGAGAAGGAAAAACATCCCAAACTCAATTTAGAAACTGGCTAGTTAAAATTTCTTGGCTTCTTGGCTTGTTTACAAATGCACTAGTACATGGATTGTTTACAGACAAACAAAACCCTCTTGACATATGTGATACAACTTGTTTTATGTAAGTGTTTGAACATTACAATGCATGATTATTTCATTGCACCACACACACCTTATGAACTTTAAAATGCATGATTAATTCATTTCACCACTTTTAATTAATTAATCGCAGTAACTGTCAATTGAATCATCACTGAGAACACATACCTAAGCCAATGGCATCAGATCCCTTCATGATCTTCAGCCTTCTGCAAGTTTCAATGAACATCCTGCACATAAAAAAAGGGGTTGCAATTTAGTGAGGGGTATGCAAACAAGAAGAAAGAAAATCTCAATATGTCATTCATTCAGTTTATTTTCTTGGTTCAATCAGAGACTGGAATTGACATCAAAACTTAATGCCTACATAGACAAGCACATGGATTAAACTTAAAATCATTTTCCACCACAAAATCATGGCCGTAATCAAATTCTTTAGTCTGATATAATGAACAAAACAAATCTCCGGGATACATAAAATTTTAACACTTCGGTAGGAATTTTAATTTCTATACTAAAAATTGGAGACTAACGCCTTTCAGAAAAGGAACACCCTCTTACCACTTTAGTTGGGAGAAAAAAAGGACAAGAAAAGATTAAAGAAGTAAACACTGAAGATTCTTAGAGGGGCATAGACATGTGCCCTCCCTACCAAGGCCTCATATCCTAACTCAATTGTAACATCCCTACTCTGCCTCCTTTATTCTCACGTACCCCAACTGAACTGCCCACACCCTGATCTCACTAAGTAGCCATTGTCACATAGCAATTCTGTTATGAAGCAGATCATTGTCTGCAAATTCTGTCCTAACTCAAATGCATTAATCCAATACATCTCAACATCGTCCTTGTGGCATACATCTCCTACCAGATGTATCGTTACACAAAAATAAATGTAAAATTAGAAAAGTGACAGAAAAACAAAATTTAAAATAGACTTCAGTACCTTTAGCTTATTCACATATGTTAATTATGTTGAATTTGCATGAAAGATCTAAAGCATGATCAAAAGGAGAGTAAGAAACCTAAGTACAGTGTATGATGTACTGTCTCAATTTCTGATTATTAAGTTTGGCTCCTAAAAAGGGAAAACTTTCTTGATACTATTATATGCAAGTAGCCAGTTAATTAGATGAACAATTTCATGCAATATTCATTATACTACATATGACATCTGTCAAAAAATATGTTTTGCAACCATTAGCTGTTCTTCCACTATTTCTGTAGCCAGGAACCCCCAAAAATGCACGTGAACAATGTAATTCGCTGTTGTTTCATTAAAATTACAAGTACAATCATTTACAATTTTGCAATATTAACTTTCTCTATTCACTATCTCCTCTCTCTTAATTCGATGAAAAACATATGTAACCTTTTATCATAAAAATTTGAATTGACCAGAGTAAATTGGTGCTTACCCTTGCCAAAAAATAAAAATAATATCAGTACCAATGCTTTTTGGCATGAAAAAGCATATGATTGATCACTAGACCCAGTGTTGAAGGAATAAACACAAGCAATTAATTTTCTAAACTATACATCGAAATTGGGTCAATCAGTAAACTTGAGAGACCCAACCCAGCGGACTTACATATATCTAGGAGAAGGACTCACTCTATATATATTACCATAATCCCCTCATATCTAGATTCTGGATTCTACAATGCCTAAAGCTAGTGACCCACATGACCAACAAATTAATGAAATTAACTAACTCCTGGAAAATGGAAATATATTTAGTGTCATACTGATCATTTATGATTACTTATTTTAGACTATAAAAAATACATTTGCTAAAGCATTTAATCCATTGTCTCTAAACCAAATATAGTTACTATTACTTACAAAAGTATAATTTGAAAACAAAAAAGCAAAAAGAACAAAGAGAGTTTAAAATCATCTTACTCCCAAGGTACATCCCCTACAAGCATCCAGTCTCCATCTTTATCTTCATAGGTGAGAACGTATTCTGAACCATGCAAAAGGTCCCTCAGCTTGCTCTCACTCAACATTTCTCTTCCTGGAGCACCATGGGAACCACACTGACCTGACATTACACAATTACCAAATAATTCAGAATAAAAATAAACAAACAACCAAGTTAAATTAAACATAAATCATTGGCAAAAACAAATTTTACTATTGAAGTAAATCAAAATAGCAACAGCTCACCTAGGGTAAAACAGGTAAACATCTTCTCAAGAGCAGAAGATAGTTCCTGATATGTTGTATAAGTTCTTAGATCAACCTTCCTAAGATAGGGAGCCCCATCCATGCTGACCTTCACAAAGAGTGCAGTGGGACCTGGTTTTCCATCCACTTCATCGTTGTTGTTCTTGGAAGCAGTGGCCATCGAGTTTTTCCTAAATGATCTTATAGGAGGCCAACCAACAACTTGTGCCCTGTCACATAAGAGAATTTACCATATCAGAATTAGGATAGCTAGAAACACAAAGAAAACCCAATTATAGGTCTTAATCCAGCTAATAGTCTCCAAAAAATTAGGATCCTTGAGTAGATAAATTTTACTCACTTAGAAGCCGGTGCACAACCACCAACAGAAGCAGCACCAGCTTGATTATGACCAGTTCCTCTAGCAGCACAAGGCCTTTCCTGCAACGCTTTGTTGGGCATTTCTTTCACCGTGTTGGGCTGTGCTCCAACAGGTCTAGGCGATAGCATCCCATTAATCCCTGTACTACCATTAAACTTCACCTACATAACAAATATTGGAAACAATCAGAATTAACAGCAACACAAAACATTCACTTCTCACTACAGAAACCAACTTTATTAAACTAATCACCTGAGAAAACCCATCTACGGTATCAGCAAATCCTCTCTTGTTGCCTGAAACAACATTCTTCTGTATTCCATCTTTTGTAGGAACCAAAGGAAACAGCGGCTTCTCATCAAGCTTTGTTGAGTAAAAATCTGAATCTCTTTCGGGTGATTGAGATCCAGGAAGACCCAATCTCAACTCAGTAGCCTTCAAATTCAGGTTCGCCTTTTTCTCATCACACAAACTGGGAACAGTTGAATCACAACTGTCTACTGATGAACAATCTGACAACCCTAAATAATTCCTTTCTTTCAAATCAGCACCAATCTGAGAGAAAGATTGTGAAGAAGCAGAAACAACCGTCGACGACAGTTTGCTCCGCCCTTCCTCCTCCGTAACCACCACTGCCGGAGACATCTCACTAACAAACTTCAAAACAACAGTTCACTTCACAAACTGTCACCAAAATACACACACAAAACTAAATTATTAAGCTAATACCAAAAATACCAAAATCAACAATTAAACTCATTAAAATGAATAATATTCACAACAATCACTTGCAAAATCAAAAAGGCCTGAATCATTAAAAATCACACCATTAGTAAACTATTCAAACAACAACAAATCACAGAATAGTTTCAATAGTATTAGATTTTTTTTCATTTAATAAAAAAAAAACATGCATGCGTTAAATTAACTACAGAGTTAACCACAAACATAATAATTACTACAAAAACATGTCATTAAGATATAATTAAGACACATATTTAACTCTATAAGTAAGTATTTAACTAACGAGTTATCTTAACACACAATCAGATTCTTATAGTATAATAGCATAACATGCACCACGCGCTCAATTTATTTCTCCAAAAAATTAAAATAAAATAAAATAGTTCAATAGATCCGTAAGCACATAAAACCCTTACTTAAAATGTTTCAAACAAAAAATCACCAATAACATTTTGAACTTTGAAGAGCTGAACAAAAACACTTAAAAAAAAGGAATTAAAAAAAAAAAGCACGCACCTAGCGAAACTTTTGTAGATCAGAACAAGAGGAAAATCGATTATTATTTTGAGTTAAGAAAAATGCGAAACACAGAGGAGAAAAAAAAGAGAGAAGCTTATTAAGGTCCTTCCATTAAGCAGAAAACAACAAAAGGTTTTAACAAAGAAAAAAAACGCAATGAATGAAGTGTTAAGTTGAGACGGAAAAACCAAAAGCTATTTTAACTCTAGGAATGGCAAAACGGAAAATAATAGAAGAAGTGATGTCGTTTAGTTAGTTTGATATTGATGATGTGGACCACGCTATAATGAAATTGGACGGTTGTGATTGGTTCTGACGGAGAAATTTAAACCGTTGATTGTATATTGGTCTGCGGAGACAGAAAAATTAAATATCTTGTCGCTGTTAACAGGTGCTATGCTATGAATATTAATAATGAGTCTGAAAAACTCTGTATTTTCATTAATCCGAAGGCAGCCACTCTAACAACGGTTTCTACTTAGCTTTCTCTTTTTGGATTAACTTGTTCCCAATTTTTAAATGTCGCCTTTGCCCTTTAATATTAAAGAGTTACTAGTACTTGCCAATGCAATCAACATATATGTAGGAGCATTTTTAGCATTATACCATTTAACATACTTTTTTTTTTTTTAAAATAGTCCCGCTACTATATTATGTGAATTTTATATAAATATTTGGTATTATTTCTCATCATCTCCTATAATTGTAGTAAAGAGAAATATAAATTTGATGCAAGTCATTTTGTATTTATTAAAAATACTTGTGCACTAAAAAACAGATAGACATTACATTAGTATTTTTTTGGATGCTAATATATAAAAAATATATTTAATTAATGCACAAAAATTAAGAAAATGTTCAATAATATATTTTTTTTTTAAATCTGTCATTCAATAATTAAATAATTAAGAGATGATTAGTTATCTTTTTAACTCTTTATATTTAATTACGATATTATTATGAAAAATTAACTAATGTTTCTTGTAATTTGAAGATACTTTTATAAAAAGAGACAAATTTTTATAAGAGGATCTTATA
>JBBPBS010000738.1:7617019-7676852 GCA_037974835.1 Cicer judaicum | reverse complement strand
ATTACTACTTCGACTATTATATTTGTCTCTATAATTAAAAGATTTATAATAATATTAAATTTGTTAATAATTAATAGTATTTTTTATAAGTTTATTAGTATTCTTTAAGAAAGAGATCATGTATTTCTTATCATAGTATGTTTTATTGGTTAGAAGAAAATACATATAAATTAAAAATATGATGGTAAATAAAAAATTAATACAAGAAAATTTAAAAAATTTGATTTTATATTAAATAAAGATGATATATGATTATTTTCGTATCTTTAATTTTTATTTTATTTTTATTTTTATCTTTCATTTAGACATATAGTTGTTGTGATTTTATAGATTTGAGAAGCTAACTAGTAAAAGCTATTGTAGCTTGGACTTATTGAGTATAAATTTCATTGGAGACATTTATAGAATGGTCCATCACTTTAATTAACAAAAAAATTATTCTAACTCAATTTTTTTAACTAATTAACTTTTTTAATTCTCAATAATATACTACTTATTTATAATTATAGATATTGACCATAACTTCTATGACAAAAAATAGGAAATTTAGTTTGATAAGATTAAATAAAGTGTAATAACTCATGTAAAGAGTTTTATAGTAACATACCACACAAACAATTAATTAAGTAATTATTTAATTATAACAGTTATAATTATCAATGGCTCATATTCATAATTAACATAAAATTAGTTTACATTAATATTATATTATTTTTTTCATAAAAATAATATAATTTTTAATTTTTTGCAAAAAATAAATAATAATATTTTTGTCTTTAAATAATAATATTATTTTTTTAATTTATGTGGAACTTTATTTTGTCTCTAATACCATTCTACCAAAGTATTTCTATATCTTGTTAATTATAATGAAATTCAAAATCGTTAATACATATTATAACATTGTTTTACATTTTAATAAATATATAAATCATTAATATTGAAGATGTAAGAATTTATGTGTTTAAATTTGAATATCATTATTAGATGACCGGAGGACGAAAAGTTTGGAGCAACAATAGTAGAGTAGAGTGTTAACTGACATGAATTATTATTATTGCAGCAACCCAAAGGGATCGTAGCACAATCTTCTGCTTTACTCACAATATCATAACTTTTTGGTGCAAGTCAAACCATAATAAATTACTAGTAGTAATTGAATAACTACTGCCATCTCATCCTCCAAATATTTTACATTTATAAATGAAATGTTTGTTATTTTAGAATATCAATATTATGTATAGTATTTTTTTAAATAAATGTTATTCTTTAATTAAAAAATATATATATTTATTAATATTTATAACTATTCTTTTTTATTGTTCTAACTTTATATTTAAAAAATTATATTTTCAATTTATCTTTTGTTTTAAGTCTATTGTGAATTTATATAATTTTATTTTTTTTGAAAATATATAAATAGTTTGAAGAGTATGAAATAGTTTATAAATTATTATTAATCTTGATTATCAAGTGATCTAATAATTTTTAGTGTAACCAAAATTATATCGACATTTTAATTTTAATATTTTTGATTTTAAAGTAATTTTAACATTTATATGATAATTTAATATTCTATTATTAAAATTAATATAACTGATTATATTATATTATATGATATGATGAATGAATATTTGAATTAAACTTTACATATCATCTAAAAGCATTATATTAAATCATATGTACATATGTGCTTCATTTTTAACTTTATAATGTCTCTTTTCCCAATAAAATATATATTTTCATTCATATACTAACACAAAAGAAATACATGATACATTGATCACACAATGTAGGTGCATTCCACATCCATTCAACAAGTCAATTTTAAAATTTAAAGTTACTAATTCAACAATAATAAAACACACATACTAATCAAAGAGGCATCAAGCTAACTTCTATAGTGTAATAATCAACCTATCAATTTATTTCAAACACAATTAATGATAAATATAAAGTTGGAAGTCATAATTGTAACATTTATTCAATTTTTGTACTTCAATAGACGCAATTCGACTATAAATGATTCCAAAATTGTTCAAACTATTATTATTGTACAGCCAATTGATATGAGGGTTAAGTAAAGAAAGATAATTCAGTCACATAAATCACTACATCCTCTATTTTTCAAAAAGTATAACTCTATTGGGGATTTTCAACAAGCATCTTAAGAAGAAAAAAAGTAGTTGAGTATGGAGTGGTAGAAAACCTAAGCATAAAGATAGATTTATACCAATTTTTTATGGTTTTGATTGTTGGTCGGAACCTGTTATAAATGCATTATGTTGTTTTGTTTTCTTATGTTATTTCAAAATTTTAATTGGGTAAAATCTATTTCATTCAAAGTCCAATATGGTCTATATTTATTCAAATCTTGATGGTCCAAACTCATTTTATATTTTAATTTTGAAAGAAAGAAAGTGTTATGTTATTGTGGCCTTGTATTGCCTTGCTATTAGTTTTCCCTAAACCGTGTCAATCAATTAATGTAATACAAGAAGTAATTTACTCGTATGCAATGACTCATAAGTATGAGTATGGTACTGGTACCAGATTGAGACAACAATAAATTAATTAATTAATTAAAATTCATAATAATATTATAATTATGTAAAAAAAGAATCATTAATTGTATTCGTAATAAAATAAAGAAAAAAGTAGACTATCATAAATACACTATGAGTACTCATATTAATAAAGTAACGTGTAAATATATTTTATATTTTTACAAATAAACATGTTTAAAAGTTGTTTTACAATAAATATTACATTTTTTTTTTACTTATATTAAAATATTATTATAGATAAAAGAAAATAATTATCATTTTTTCAACTATAATAAATATAAAGTAATATTAATGTTTTAGAAATAATATATATAATTGTTATGGAGCATACTCAACTTCAGTTTATTCTCAATTAAGTTCAAATTCAATATCTTTTTGTTGGTTAGATAAAGTTAATATTAACTTCTAGTTCGGTATATCTCAAACTATAACGTTCATCTCAAACACATATTAACGTTAAACGTTAGAATCTTTGCAAGTATATTCCATATTAGAAACCATGATTATAGTCATATTTCATATTCCGACCAAACATTACTACTCTTCGAGATAATTTCTTCCATTGATCCACCGTGAATATGAAATACAAATTAAACATAATAATAATTAAATAATATAATTAAAAACAATATTTAAGATTAATTAAATATATTTATTTTTAGACTTAATTGTAGTTTTAGTCCTCTTATTTTAGCTGAATCGTGAAAGTAGTTCCCCTATTTTGTTTTTTCTCATTTTTGGTCCCTAAACAGAATTTTGGTCCAAAATTTGATGAAATTTTATTTTTTAAAGCCGTATTACACCATTTATGATTATATATTTCAAGTACAATTGTTAAAAATGAGATCTTGAAACATGATGTGACTTAAATAAATATAAAAATAAAATAAAATTTCATGAAATTTTGGACTAAAATTCTGTTTGAAGAACCAAAACTGAAGAGAAACAAAATGGAAATACTACTTTTACGATTCAGTTAACATAAGAGGATCAAAATTATAATTAAGACTTATTTTTATATAATTTTATTAGTAAAGCAATACGCAATTAAGGGAGTATTATAATTACAAGAGATTAATCACGATACAGGCTGATATATTATGAGCCATGTCATGATTAGGGAGTGAGATGGAAAAGGTGATAAAAAGCAAGTGGGTTGAAGCAAGGCAAATATAAAAAAATAGTGGAGAAAGATAAGGAGGGGACAAAGTATAAACAATATTTGAGGGAGACAAGAATGCGGCAATCAAAATGTGTTTGCCGGGTGGTGAGGAGGACAGGTAACCAACTTAGTATCTTTTTCCATCATTGCTATTTTCATGGATTTTCTTTTTCTTTAAAGATATAATAAATATGTTTGAAGTAGCTAGTGTAATAATGTAAAATATAATATTTTAAAATTATATATATAATAATTATAAAATAATGATATAGAACAAATTAATTAATTTTATATTAAAAATTATGAATAATATTTATTTTAAGATAATATTTTTTACTAAAATAATATATATTATAAGATTGAAGAAATAGTATATTATTTCTTTTTGTCTTGCTAACAATTGTATTTAAGTCATTTGTTAAAAAAATTTGTATCTAATAAAAATCAAAAGTAAAATTTGTTCCTTAAAAAGATAAAATTTGAGGGGTTAAAAAACTGAATATATTTCAATTTCAATATAACTTTATATGTTTTTCAATTTGATTTTGACAAAAATTTGTAGCTAGTTTTAGAGTTTATTATAATTACGATGTAGATTTAAATTTAAATTAAAAAAAAATTAACTATTAAGAATCTGTCTAATCAAAAATAGTAACGACAAGGTAGTGAAATAACTTTAGAGTTCACTTTATATATCAATATATTATTTATTATTTAATTTCTTTTTATTATGGTTGTTGTTATTGTTAATAATGTTTAGTCATTAGTGCTTCCATGCTTTGCAGCCATCACTATCTCTCATTTTCCACGCACTCCTTTGTGTCCTTTGTGATTATCCATAATCATATTATCACCCTACATCACTTATCACTTGTTTAAATCACTAATAATCATGTCTCATCTTTATTCATGTAATAAAAGACAGCTATTAAATCAATCACAATCCCCTATAAATTGTTTTGTTAATTAGAAGTTACTTCATAAATGATTTTTTATAATAATTAATTTATTTGTAATAAAAAAATTATTTTAAAATAATTGATCATTTTAATCTATAATATATATATATATATTTATTATATTATTTACATGATTTTTAATATAAATTTTTTAGTATATTGATAATATATCAATAATAAGGTTAAACTGATTAAAGTAGTCCTCTCATTTTCTTTTTTAATATATGTAAAAAAAATTAAATTGTTCAATTATTTCTAGATGAAATAAATATTTATTTTGTTTCACAATAAATGATGTATTTGTACAATAAATTATTATAAAATAAATTATTTTTTAAATTTTAAGTATTCATTTTCTTATTTGTATTATTTAATTAATATTAGTTGCATCACTTTTAATATAATATCTTCTTCTATATATTTATGATATTAATAATTTATCAATATCTAATAAAAATAATTTAATAAAATTATTATTTTTCTTTCACTTAAATATTTTTTTTAATATGTATAATATGATGAGATGTCTCAATCGTAAGAAGAGGGAATAAAATGAGACAAATGTTAATAATATGTACTCTTAAAACATGAGTAAATATTTAAAAGTATAAATTTTGTGTTATAAATAGACACATTAAAAAATTTACTAATAAAAAAAAGATTTTTCTTTTGTTTTTTTATAAACTACTACATTTAAAACTCCAGGGAAGTTTACTATGAGAAAAGTTAATGGATTAACGAACCAAAACGATAATATTTTAAAGGCACAATTGCTCCTGCGTCCTTTAACTTAATTTAAAATGATACTCCATTCTTTTTTTTCTCTCTATTTAGTTCTTTATTTAAGTTTATTACAAAAATTCAAAAATATAAAGAATGAAAATATGAGTTTATTTGAATATTTGAGTTATACAATTGATGAACTTTATATTATATTGAAGATGATAATTAATTTTATAAATTTTGTTTGAAAATTTTAATGATTTTTTATAAAAAAATGATGACATTGTTAATATTTGAAAATATAAAAGATCAAATTGTTTACTTAAAATTAAATAAATAGCCAAATCAAAAAATAAAATAAAAAAGACTGAAGTGTTATCTGAAATTAAATTAAGGGACCACATGAACAATTATATCTATTGTTAATGGAATGAAATAAGTTTTCTAAGTTAAATAAGTGTACTTAGACGTTGGTAAATATTTTATCGATGTGTTCCTTTTTAACGGTCTTTTAAGGTTTATTTGAATGATTCATATAAATTACATAAATTTTCTTATTTTTTATTTAATTATTAATTTTTTTCTACTATAGAATTGATAGTTTATTTTTTCAATGCACCAATTTTTTTTTACCATAAGTAATAAAGAATGTTATTAATAATAAATGAACATTAAACAATTTTTTTTGAAAATAAGACATAATTAATAATAAAATTATTTTAAAGTAATAATTAAAAAATGTTAAAAGTATCGTGAACTATCTACTGGTGATAATCCAAGACGACTTTCTTTATGGAAACTTGTAATGAGGGCATATGTTATCTTACATGCATTATATGTTTACTTCATTTCCTTTACTAGTGCTCTATCAATTACTATTTATACACTTGAATGTCTTTTTAAATCTTTCTTTGGTGAATTAATTAGGAGACTCACAAAATTCAATTGGTAAAATGAGATTTAATGTGTCAAACGTGTAAAAACGGGGGTTTCGGTGTACAAAACATTAGATTTTTTTTTAATATGAATTTGTTGGATAAATAATGTTGGAGGCTTAAAACAAATAACGAATATGTAGTTTTGGATGCTTGGAATAAGTAGAGGTTATCTGAAGTCTGTTTGGTGAAAGGATATTAAAGGTATGAATAAGAGAGATGGAAGTGTGCAAGTAAATTAAGGGATGACGATTTTGACTTGAACTTTTGTTATCCAAAGATTTGTTGTGTAATAGGTTTAATAGACTTTTTGAGATTGTTAATAATGAAAACATTTTGTTTGTTTTTATGTTTGTGTTGAGGTTTGGGTGGGGGATTGGAGGTACTCAGACAAGGACAAATTTAAAGGGGGACACCTATGGGTAAGGCTTCCTCTCTCTCTTGCACGCATTATTTCATTTTTCGTGTAATAACATACACATATATAATTTAGTTATAATCTATTATATATAATTTAATTATAATCTATTATATATTATTTTTTAGGTCCTTTTTATAAGAAATTATTGAGTCAATAAAAATTAATTTAGATTAAATATATTAATTTTTATTAACTTAATTTTCTTTTTTAAAACATGATCCGATGGAGTATATAATTATATTTTTTGCAAAAACAATGTTGTAATTTTATTTTGTGTAAAAATTACTATTTATCACCTCCATTTGATATACTTATAGATAAGTTATTGGGTTTACTGTGGAGTTTAAGAAGTTTGTTCTAGTGGGAGAAGAAATTAGTTCAAAAGTGTTTTTTATTGTTGGCTAACATTGTTTTGCATAATATAATCAAGGAAAGTAATGCATCTCAAAGAAATGCTTTTGAAGGTGCATCTTTTCGTCGAACAAGGTTATTCATAATAAATTAGTTATGAATATCTTTATTTATGAGGGAAATGTCAACTTAAGCTCCAAGAACATAATTTAAGGTATCAAAGGTAAAAAAAAAAAATCTTACAATTTGTTATTCAACTTCTTGAAATTTTGTTTTCAATAAACAAATTCTAAATTTAGAATTCTTGGACATGTGTTAGCATGTTCCTTGTATTTTGTGGCATTTTTTTCCACAACTATTTCATTATGAAGGATACTTTTTGGATTTAAGTTCTCACTTTTGTGTTAATGGGTACGGTCTAAAAGAAAATTTCAATATTTATTATTTAAGTGACTGATAAGGATTGGAATAGGTCAGGTCAAGTTAAGCTTTAAAAGGTCTAAATCTAACTTACGAATTATTTTTTAGACTTGAGTCTGACCTACAACCTATCATAGGTTGTTTTTTTCCGATCTGACCTGATCTTTTTAAAAGTATGGTATGACCTGAAAGTCTATTTAATAGTCTTATTCATATTAAAATATTTAAATGTTCTACTAATACCAATGCTCTCCACATACCAATATCAATGTACATATTTATATATATAAAACAAAAAATAAATTTTTTAATAAAATAATTTTTAAAAAATCTGAAACAAACATACTTTAAACCTTAAAAAATAATTTTTGATTTTAAATAATAGATTTTTTTTTTCTGAAACAAACACATCTATTATCATCTTTTAAACAAATATGGAACGACTATCAAATATAGAATCGCTACCGAATATGTAACGACTATTGAATATATAATGATTATTGAGTGATTGTCTAATAAATAATATTAATAAATAATAAAGTATATATAGGTCGGCCTATCATGCCTAATAGGCTTTTTTATAAGCCAGAGTATGACCTATATAAATAAATAGACTTTAAAAACAGTATGAGACTAGTCTTTTTATTAAATAGGTCAGGACAGGCCAGATCATAGGCCCCTAACGGACGGCCTAACTTATTCTCATCCCTAGTAACTGAGCTATAGGTTGTGGTGAAATGGGAAGTTTTAAATTTGTGAAATTTTAGCAGTGAATTTTTCAACATTGCTCTAGATCGTCCAATTCCGTTTGGGTGGAATATAGGTCTTCAATGTTTTGAATCTTGTATGGCTATTTTGTATTCATCAATCAATTAAGAAAATGAGGAAGAACATTATTTTTTCCCATCAAAAGTGCAATATCGGCCAAAGAAAGAAGGATATAAAAAAAAATATGTATTATAACGAATTGTCTTTGAAGATGGATTATCGAACGACGACACAAAAGTTGAATTAGTTAGGTGTTTTTCAAGATTATGTTACATAAATAATTTAATTTATATATTATCAGTGTAAAGAGTTTTCTTTACACTGACAGTAAATTACAACTATTTAATATTTAAAAATATTTAACTTATATAATAATAAATATGAGTAGTTTTGATTTATGATGTGTTTCAATAAAATATTTTATGTAGAAATTAAACTCAATATATTATTATTGTTTAAATAATGAACCTGATTTTCCGACCAAGGTGTGTTATTATTTTCTGGTCAAAGCCAAGTTTTGGGTCACATTTTCTATATTTTTGTCAACAAAGCCAAGTTTTGGGTTACATCTACATGGTTCAACTTTGTGGAATAAGCCTACTAACAAAGCCCATGAATTCCCAAAGTGTTTTTTATAGTTGTTTTCTTTCTTATTTTTTATGTTATAAAAAATTCTTATACACATTCGGATTAACTGATCCGTTAATCCAAGCCGTGTATTTTACACCTCAAAATTAACTATTCAAAATACAATTTTAAGCTTTTAAAAATATTAAAGGTTGAAGGAGAAGTTACTTTTTTTTACACCAGTGTAACTAAAGTATAGAAACATTGTGGCTATAGCAACAAAAAATGAATAAGTGATGTTTGGTTTCATCTATTCAAAAAGAAGGAAAAAGATAATCAACTTATAATAGCATCCACAATGACGATAATTTAACATAAGTATTTAAATCGTGTTGAGTTCATGTATATATTTATTACTTATTTATAAATTTTATTTTATATAATTTTAAATATAAACAACTTTTTGTTAATAAAAATTAATATATTTAATTTAAATTTTAAATCAAATATTTTTTTTTGAAAATTTAAAATTATTTATATTTAAAAATAAATGACTATTTTATAATTATTCAACCACATCATAACTCCTCGCTAGTCTTGTGAGTACTTCCCATTTAGTACCTTGCTATAGTTAATGTATGTGAATTATTTCACCTATAAACTTTTTAAATTTGACACTTAATCATTTATATATAACATATTTAGTGAGACAATGTTATAATGCGATAAGAGATTAATTATACAATCATATATGAGTAGTCATAATGAAAAGTAATTTAAATGTCACATAATATTTTATTTTAATGTTAGTTTTTTAATATTTGATCTATGATTAATATTTATTTCTTTCATCTTTCTTTAATCTTCCAATCACTTTACTTTATTTCTTGATCATGGAAAATTTAAACACATTGATGCCCTAATCTCATAAAAGTATCGACCAAATCAGCTGGCAGCACTTAGGAAAAATGGTCTTAAATGCAAGTTTAAATATATTATTTGATTTAAATAAGTGCAAATTTATTAGTGCTTTATTATGGAATCTATTTGTATATTTTAGTTAAAAGGAATCGATGGAAGTGGAAGTATCATATACTGCTTTGATTCTATTCTGTGGTCGTTTGGTTTGATAATTATCTCAATGGTTCTATCCATTATTTTAAATTGCTATTGCTATCGCAATTGTAATTATGTTACAAATTTTTATATAGTAGAAAATAAAAACAAATACAATTTAAAATATAATATTTTTTACTGAAATTTCAAAACCTATAATACTGTAACTATGATTATAATTTTCGACCAAAATTGAAAAATGTTGCCAACACTTACTATAACAAATTTTACATTGATTTATTAATTCAGAAAGTTGTTTACATAATTGTCCTCTACTCCACTCTCTGTCTAGTGGTCCTGAATCCTAGTGTGATTAATATCAAATACTAATCCCTCTCATTATATTAAAAAAATATAGAGCATTTAATATGATCATTTTAAATATCAATGTTCTTAAATTAATTTTTTTATATAAATGTTTTGAATTCGTACTTTTCATTTCACATATCTCAAGACACGTTATAATTGTATTTAAAAATATTTAATAATTTTAAAGAGAACTTAAAAATTATTAAAGATATTTAATAATTTGAAATACAACTTATTTTTAGAGACAATTTATTTTAACAAGAACTTTAATTTAGTACAACATATTTTTAATGATTTTTTGTAACCATATTCAGAATATTATAAAAACATATTCCATAAATTTTAAATTTTTTAAGTTTGAATAAATTAAATATAAATTTTTTAAATGTTAAAAACTTAAAATAAAAATAGCAAAAATATATATTTATAAATTAATTTTTAAACTCATTTTTTAATATCAATAATCATTCAAGATAAATTGAATGGATTAGTCGTCTTACCTATTAAGAGTGAAGTGTTAGATTTGCTTGATTATACAATTTGGATAAATGGTTTTTGCAAAAAATTAATATAAAAAATTGACGATTTATATGATATTAAAATCTCTTTAAAATTTCAACTTAGGCTTAGACATACTAATTTATTGAAAAGGCTAAAACCATTGCAATGTATTTTGATATATTTTTGTGTCGTACTTCCTTTGTAATAAAATATAAATAAATTATTTTTTGAGTTATAATTTGTTACGGATGTTGTATTTCCTTATTTTAAATAGGGCTTAATTATAGATGGAACATTCATTTTAAAATATTACCTTTTTCTTTTTACAAAATGCAAAATATTAATGGGATAAGAAAATGTACACATATTATAAAATTATGATTTGGATTGTGTGTAGTTATAATTCTATGACTACATACAATCAATTACATACGTCTGATATCAAAATTGAATTAAATTGTAAGTTAAATATTTAAATTGAAAGAAATTATAATGTATTTTAAAATTTGAATTATCTAATTTTAATCTAACAATTGCGATATCCGATCAAATCTATAATATTGGTTGCATTTTAAGGACTCGATAATTCATCCACGTAGGAATCCACTCTTTGCTTCCGAAACATTATCCTGGTCGACTCAATATATACGAAGACTTAAGACAAATTTGAATATGAAACTTTATAAAGTCGAAAATAATATTTTTTGTAAAATTACTATTTTTATTTATTTTTTTACACTTTAGAATATAAAATCATTTATTAAAGTAATATAATCGATTTCATATAATACTTCTTTTTCAATTGATGATATAATTAATTTATTTAATATTTATTGAGACAATAATAATTTTATAAAAAGAATTTATTTTTTAGTTCAAAAAATATTGTAACAAAGTTTTTTTATTAAATAAAAGAAAAAAGAATTTTTGTAACACCCTTATTTTAATTAATTAAATTAAAACCCTTAGTTTTGTTTATTTTTTTTTTTACTGTTTTAGTGTGACGGTAATAGAATAATTATTCCTTAGATGTTTGATTTTTTGATGAAGTAATTTTATATTAATTAATTATTGAGATTTTTATTTATTTATTATTAACTAATTAAAACTCGTAAAAATATGTCTTAGAGTAAACAATGACCAAGTCAAAATTGAATCACCCACACTACTGTCCATTCAAATGTGTAACTAACAATAATAAATACATGAATGTCAATAAATTCCTAACGGTTGGTCATTGAATGATATTATTCCAATTGAATTCTGTATTCATGTGGGCAATTAAACTCAATGAATGGAATTATTCCTTCTCTCTGATCAATTACCCACCTCCTTTATTAGGCACATACACCTCTCCCTCGTAAGACACACCATTACCAACATTACATTTATCTCAAATACTTTTCGAGTCACTCAAACAACCATCCTCACATTCCCTCACATTCGAATCGAGATTCTAAACTTTTCCTTCTTGTTGAAATTTTCGAGGACAACATAGTGTCACTTGGAAGGAAAACACTTGAGGTAAGGGCTTTTCCCCATGCAGAGTTAGGCTAGATATTAAATTAGCAAATCGTAAAATATTGATATGATGTCTGGATGTCTTAAAAGGAAAATATTAATTTTATTTTCGTCATAAAGAAATTTACTATAATGCTTTGATCATTTCTTTTTGCAATACCTCTATCTTGATGAATTAATTAGAGTATATTTTTATTATTATACCTTGATAAATATGTTTGTAGTAAAAATGTTTAGTGTTTTACGTATTTTAGAGTATTTAATTATAAAGTTATAATTTTTATAATGTTATAATTAGTAATATGTATATCATGATGTGTTTGATTTTAATTCTTGACTTGGAGTATTTTAAATTTAAAACGTGATTTTTATGAACAATGTATGTGTCTTGAGGAAAATGATGAGAATTTTTAGATCTTTTTATTTTAATAATATAAACAAAAAATTAATTGTTAAATGCAATAATGAATAGTCTGTTTTCAGAATGCAGATAACTTTACAGTGAAATGAATAAAATTTATGTTATTTTATTCTTGGTGATATGAGATTTAATTGTTATCAATAACACGTACTCAAATCAAATCTTATGGATTATTAAAATGAAAGTGGTGATTTTAAGATATTTGATCACGTGCATATTTGATGTGTTGAAAGTTATTGAGTTATAATTATGAAAATTCATGATAATGTAAATTTGATGTTTTTGTGATTTACAAGAATTTGATCTGAAATAATTTGTTCTTGTGATTGCCTTAGTGGCTAGTGATCTGGGGTTGAATAGTTTTTCTTTGTGGTGCCTAAGTGGTTGATTATTTGTGTTATGATTTTCTTTCTTTGTGGTTGCCTAAGTGGCTAGTGATTTATAAATTTTGAACATTATTATCATTGTCATCACATATCATATGCATCTTTGTGGACGCCTTAGTGGCTGGTTTAATTTTTCCCATTGGTATGAGTGACTTCTGTGTGGACGCCTTAGTGGCTGGCTATATCCGGATCATACATGTTTAGGAGCATGCATAAATTGCATACATTTTATTATCATTGTTATTTTCATTTTAAAGTGAATTATTGTTGGAGTTATTTATGTATATTTTATGACTTTTCATACACTCTTTGCGAATAAAAAAGAAGCTAATATTATTTCTCTAAATCTTTTATTACAAAAAGATTTTATATTTTTATTTTATGGGTGTTAACTTATTGTTTGGTTTGATTTTGCTGTGGGATGAACTGACCCC
The DNA here is from genome assembly GCA_037974835.1 of Cicer judaicum. Lineage (NCBI taxonomy): Eukaryota > Viridiplantae > Streptophyta > Magnoliopsida > Fabales > Fabaceae > Cicer > Cicer judaicum. Next base: position 7,663,291 of record JBBPBS010000738.1, on the reverse strand, counting down.
TTACACCAACATTTAGGTACTAAGGATTTTGAAGAATTGCATTAATGACGTTTGTTTGGCGCGCGCACGTGGGAAAAATGGGTATTTTAATAAATGAATAAAAATAATGTTTGTAGTGATAAAATTGATATGGTACGTTTTTATTTTATTTTTGAAGTTATTTACTTTTATGACCGATTTTAAATAGAAATGCGGAGGCGGGGTCCTTCCGCTAGGAAAAACCTGATTTTGCGGAGGCGGGGTCCTTCCGCTAGGAAAAACCTGATTTATTCTATTTTAATACGTATGTAGACATTTTCTATAATTGATAAATTGTCTTTGCAAAAAATAATAATTATGATATCAATTAAATTGCGCTACTTCATTTCTTAAAATGAAATCCAACTATCTTCTAATGAAATTTTATTATATGATGAAATAAAAAAAAAATATTTTGAAAAAAAATAAATATTTTTGAGTAATGTCTTGGATCAAAATCTGGGGCGATACAATTTTAAAGGCAATTTTATTAAGTCAGAATATTATTATTTGGAAAACAATTCAATCAACTTGCACAGGCTGTATATATAGTTATCCAGCTATGAATAAGATATTAATGAATGATTTGTTTGGTTTTGAAAAGAAAATGAAAGATAGACAAAATCACAAAAGAAAAATAAAGGAATTAAATAAAAAAATATACTCTTTTAAAAGGGAGAGCCTTCAAAGCAGTATTATCTTATATACAATTATACACTAATGCCATGCATTAAAACTCTAAAAATGACTAATGTCCTAATTAAATGTTCCATAATAACATTGATGAGTGCATTGTATGTAATGTAATGGCTTAGTGCATTTTGGTTTGGCATTTAAAACACGTAAGTTGTTATTTGAGCAAAAGTTAGAATCAGTAATTTTTTTGCAAACATAACATTAATAAAATCACACTTGTTGTAAAATAGACATATTTTTTTTAATCCAGTGAAAATGATTTCTATAACTCAGAGTTTAGTGTAAAGTAAATAAAATTTGATTAATTATTGTTTCGGTAAAAATTCGAATTCAAATTATTTTTAATGATTTTCTTACATAATTAAAATTTATTAGTCATTTAAATTTAATAATTATGTTACATGGAGTTTATTACTTGAATTCAACTATTTGTATATAGACAACCATTTTGATTTGTCTTTCCCAAATGTGCAAGTTGTCTAATGTCAAAATATAGATATCAAGCTGTGAAGCACCTAAGGTAAGTATTTGAACTTCACACGCATTATCAAATTGAGAGGTAAATGTGTCCTTTTAGTTCATGCATTTGAGGAACTACTTGACATATATAGCAACAAGTTGGATACTAGGATAGTTTTGCCATCTAGCTGTATACTTAGTTTTTCTTTTTCTTTTTTTCGTTTTTACCTTCAAAAAGTTTAGTGAGAAAGAAAATATTCTTTTCCAAGTTAATAAAATTACTAATAATTTGAATGGGAATTTATAGCAAAATGTATATCTTCATTAGATTTTACATTACAATTAAAATTGTCTAGTTATCACTAGATGGATAAATTGAATTAATTTCATCATACGTGTTTAGTTATGTAGTGAATATAATTGATTGATTTTTTTGTAGGGTTAAAAGACAATATTCATTTATTTATATGAGAATAGTACATCCGAAAAAAAATACAATTTTAGTAAGGTTAAAATAAAATAAAATAAAATAATGAATCTGCAAATAAATTTAAATAATTCAAGTTAAGTTAATAGTATAAAATGATAAAATAATTACTAATTTTGTGATAAAATCAAAATGATAGGAGTACCAATTCCTCTAGATCTACATTGTTGATAACTTAGTTATTGATTGAATATGTAGTTGATTGAAGTTGACTTGTTAATCTGAAAAAAAACGAAAATAACATCAAAATAGAAAAATAAATAACACTACATTAAAATTATAAATAAAATAACGTCACACTAAGATAACGAAATCACACGAAAAAAATATAAGAAAAATGTGATATACGTGAAAAACACTTATTTAAGTCAAAAGAAGAAAAAAGGTTATGCAAAAAGTTATTTTAAGTCAAAAAGTAACTCAAGTAAATTAGGGACTACTACTCACTTAAAAATAAATTGGAAATAAAGTAATTTATGATTGAATATTTTTGAATAAAAATGAATTTAACACTATATTTTAAAGTAGTGATTATGTTTGAAATCAAAAACTACAAATCATAGTTACCGACTAAAATCAATTATGAAAATAAAATTAATTATATTCAATAACAATTAAACATTTCAAAATCAATTTTACATATTTAAAATTGATTTTAATTTTTCTAAAATAAACAAAACAAACATTTAATTCATGTCTTGTATTTAATTCTCTTCCCTTATGAATGATTTTCAAATCAAGAATCACTCATTGCTTTTTACCATATTTTAAAATCAAACTTTCATATTACTCACTCTAGTCTTAGTCGTAATTTAACAGTCCCTCTAGTCCTAATTGTTGTAATTTTTCAAATCGATAAATATCGTTTACTTAAAAAAATATCATTTCCTTTCATATAATTCATATGGGTCCAATCAACAATTCCATAATAAATTTTTCTTTAATGTCATGATTACTACAATTACACAATACTTACAAGGCTATAATTGTGGTTCTTCATTCCTATTTTATATCTTTTTTTATTTATTTTATATTTTGCTTATGTTTTTCTTTTTGTTGCAATAATTACTGTAGTAGAAAATCTATACTTCTTTATCTTCGTATATCATTTATTTCCAAATTCCATGTTATAATAAGTGGATGCTTCGTTCTACCATTGCAAAGCCAAAGCATCGACCCCACTAACCTAACCGTACCATTTTCCAGACATGACACTCAGTTTATTTAATAGACAAAATATATTTGTTTTTTGTTTTTATCTTGTTTAAGATTTATTGTGGTTATTTATTGTTTTTGGAGTTGATAAAAGTTGCTCCTCCTTCACAGTAAGTTAAATATGAAATAAAATTAAAATTAAAATGACGATTTTACTTTAGATATATAAAGTGATTTAATTATTAGCTATGTCAATTGACATCCAAATTCTCTTTATAACATTGTAATTGTTTTTGAATTATTATTTTTGCTTTGGAATTATGTCGAACAAGGCAACGACTTAAAGACTATTTTTGAGATTTTGAATGTTAATTAACACAGTAATTCATATGATAATGATCGTTAAGTTAATATTTTATTTATTATATATTCAATATAATGTGAAAAAAGATTAATGTTTACATACTTTAAAAGATAAAAGATAAAAATAATCTTAAAACAAGATAAACAACAAAAATGAAAGATAAATGTCAAAAATTATATTTTAGCCTAACTATTTTTGCCTATACAAAATGTAAATCAAAACATAAAAAATTAAGATAGCTACTTTACATTTTTATTATAAAATGAATTATTTAATTAAAATGAAAGTTGAGAATAATAATTAATTTCCAACATCATTCATAAAAAATGAATATAGTAAAGAAAAAGGTGAGTACACCTTTTAAATAAAAAGAGAAGTACTGTGACTAAATTGAGCTAATAAATAAACATATCTATTTGTTATTGTTATCTTAAAGAATAACTAAGGGAGGAGGTCCAGTTGGTCTCATGCAAAATAAAGATAATCTCTTTGAAGTAGATAAACAATAGAGTAAATTGAGTATAACTTTTTTCTGACAATAGAGAAGAGAGTCAAAGAGTCAGTTTAAAAAATAGCGTTACAAATACCTTTATCACTGCAAAAAAAACCCCTAAATTTTAGAAAATAAGGAGTTATTGAATGTCATTTTACCGTAGCAACTACATATGAACTCACCATTATGATCGCGATTAATTCCCCACAAGCCAAAAAACCATCAACATGAGTGTAAGCACCATCAATAGTCATCTTCATAACTTCCACATGGGGTTTAATTGAAGCCTTTTTGATTAGGGGTAATCAAGTTCTGCTTCAAAAACTTAGTCTTGATCAAAGAATTATGAATAAAGCCAACTTTATTAGAAATGTAATGCCACAAATCACTCTCCATTTTTATACTTTAGGAGAAAACAAAAAAGTTTTGATATTTCAAGAGTTCATTAACTGCCACACAAAAAACATTTTTCATGCCCAAGATATGTTTCTAATATTGTTGTGAGTAAAATTTCATTCAAGCCAAGTATAAGTACCAATGCTAAAGAATTTACTCCAAAATGTTGGCTTAAATACTCTATTCCAAAGTAGTTGGACATCTTCACAATCCTTCACAACGTGTATAGCAGTCTTAGGTGCAGAGAGGCAATGATGATAAAGGTCTTCAGAGGCCATGCGTCTATGACATCTCTCACATTTGTCAGAAGTTTTTCGTGTGCCATCTTCCAAAGGGTCGTACTAACTCTGGCTGAGCTATGCCAATTCCAAATCTCATTGAACAATATTATCAAGTCAACATTGATCTTATGGTTTGCGAGGTTATTATAGGCTAACTTGAAAGTAAATTGGTCATTGGTGGTTGATTGTTATGTGGAAAAATCTGAAGAAGTATCAGTTGGAGGCTTTAAAGTTTGAATTTTCCCACAAATTTACTCAGATAAAATTTATTACAGTTTACTCCAATTCCATTTTAAACCGTTGGTGTAGCTCGATATAGAACTCGCATTCTCCAAGCTAGATAATTACTTAGCTACACTGATTCAACACCTCATTCTCTCTCTCTCTCTCTCTCTCTCTCTCACACACACACACACACACACACACACATACATAGGTACGCCTAAGAGGGAGGAGGTGAATTAGGTGTTAGAAAATTTTCTTGTTTTCAGCGATATAGTAGTTGAATTTTCTGAGTTAATATAATGACTAATAATAAGTAAATGCAGTAAATAAATGAACACAATAGAATTATCTTGGTTCCATTTATAACCAAGGGTACGCCCAGTCCTCTTGCACACCACAAGAGATTAGTCAACTTATTGTTAGAAAATGTACAACTCCCACCTTGAGATTTCTACTACAAACTTCTAACATAACACACCATTATCTTAGATTAAGCTACTTTTAAGAAAGTATTAATTTCTTTTACAAGTGATACAATATGATTTTGAATAAGGATAAAGGAGAGGTATAATGATTTCAATCCAATAATACTTTAAGTACTTTGAGAACCTTTCAGATGATATGACAATAAAATGCAAGTACTTTGTAAAAAACAGAATTTTGTTCAAAGTTATTCAAGGTATTGATTCAAGGATTGTGTGTGGTTTGATATGAAGTTATGGGGTATTTATACTCCATAAACATCTCTTCTGATTCGTGGCCAATGATCCAAGAGGTTTGATGAACAAATACAATGATCTGGAGCCATTACACATCTAAAAAATTGTATTGCTTCCAGTTGTATTCGAATACACACATCATGTATTCAAATATATTTATTTGTAACGTTCAAAAATATTCAAAATTTTCACCTTGTATTCGAATACACCTTTCATGTAGTCGAATACATATTCGTGAAATTTGCCACTTACTTACTTTGTATTCAACTATAGAAGGTCATAGTTGAATACAGATGCAAAGATTTTAGCTACTGACTTGCTGTGTATTCGACTAAAGATGGTCGTAGTCAAATACAACTGTGAGACTTTTGCTTCTAACTTACTTTGTATTCGATTACAGGATTTAAAGCTTATTCATAAAAATATTTGAACTTCCTTTTGATCTTGTTGCTTTGATCATAATTGTTGAGCTTTGTCTTCATAAAAAACATGTAGTTTACAAAATTTACTCAGATAAAATTTATTACAGTTTACTCCAATTCCATTTAAAAATGTTGGTGTAGCTCGATATAGAACTCACATTCTCCAAGCAAGCTAGATAATTACTTTACATATTTAAGAATAAACTGATTCAATACCTCATTATCTCCCTCTCCCTCTCTCTCTCTCTCTCACACACACACACACACACACATTTCCTATCACATCTACCACGACACTCTCTATTTCTATATCTAAAAATGGTTGACCTTTGAGGTGAAACACTTAATTGTGTTTTTGGTAGAGAAACATGATATTACAAAGCAGTGCAAAAGTTGGCCAATACATCACGAGAACAATAGTTGTAGTGTTGAACCATAGCCACAAAAATAGCCTCTCGACTTTGATAACCTATGTATGTATCTATACACATTTTTTTACTTGATACCTAGGTCTGAGAGATATAAAGTCTGTTTAAAAAAAATCATTTTAATAGAAAAGAGAAAAATACAAAATCTTTGCCAAACGTTGAACACTTAAAATATCTTATCCTTACTTTTGTTGTTGTGAAATTTGGTGTTTAGCCAATTAACCATGTGATCAACTAATTAGTTGTTGTTTGTTTGATTTGTCATTGGCTCAATTTGTAAAATGATGTTTAAGCTAATTTGCACTTAAGACAATAATTCTTTTTTGATCAACCAATAACACTGAGAAATGGATTGTATTTCTCAACTGTAGATTCCTAGACTATTCCAAAGAGCGTCTTACTTTGAAGGATGAACTACTATTTAAGGTTGAAAAAAAAAACCAATATAGGAAAATGAAAAAGATGTTTAAAGACTTGTTTTAATTGATTGAGTTTGTTGAATATAAGCTTTATAATGGTATTTATAGGCTTAAAATAACTAAGCAACTTACGCTAACATTACTTGCCATATTCTTGACTCACTAACTACCATAGTGCATTATGTAAGATCATTACTAACACCACTAATGCAAGACCTACCATACAAATTGAGTTACAACTCATAGCTGCCTTATCAGCCAAGTTATTTACTTTCAGCCAACAAAGTCATTCATAACCCTATTGTTAAGAGAATTTGTCTTCATGTACGTTCTAGACTTAGTTAGCTAATATCTTGCTCATATAGTTGAGTTGAAGGCAAAGTTGTACATGTATGATTGAATGCTTGGTTGCAATCTAGTCATGTTCTCCACATTCTTATTTTTGATCGAGTGAACGATTGACCACGTTTTGTCACAACTGACTTTGGAGTGAATTTTATCTTATCTTCTCTCTTTGACCACTTCCATTATCGTGACACATATGTATGAAAGTAGTTATATGATCTCTTGACTTGGTCAAATCTATGTTGCAACCTCTTGAGTTCTCATTAAACATAACCATGACCCTAATAAGGCCCAATAACAACATCAATATCCATTTAGACTTGGTAGCCACATTACGTAACCGACAACTAATTTAGGTGTCATCCAATTCTACATCATCTAATTCCAATGTTTTTAGTCACGTTCAATCGACAACTGATTTACCTGCCGCCAATTTTGCATCAGTAACATCAATTGATTGTGATGCAACTGATAGTCAAATAATTCCACTTCAGTTTAGTGGATAATACATGATTTGACTACTTACTTTTTGATATAAACTCTTATCTATTTTATTGGATAATTATCAACAAAAATATCTAACTCAAAAAATAAATAAAAATAAATAAAATATCTTTATCTATAATTATTGATTAATAAAATTATTTATTTCATCAACTTTTTCTTTTTTTTGTAATTTTAGAACAAGTTGTTCCCTCTTTTTCTAGTATCTAGTGTATACCCTCTCTAAAGTGTTTAAATATCCCACGCCTACTTTCCTTTCCCGCAACTCTACACCACACCAACACACAATCCACTATTAGCATTTGCCACCCTTTCAATTTCAATTGCATATCTTCATATCTTATAACTTCTTATAGCTTAAATAAATATCCAATTTAATTCCTCGATTACACATGAGTAGCAATTAATATACTAGAACAACAACACAAGCATCATAACCAAAGTAGTAGTTGGTGAATTGTGCAACACGATGGAGGGCCACGATCTATCGCCACCTCAAGTAGACACATCTCGACCGTCCCTTGGGTTCCCACTTGGCACCGCCCTCCTCTTGATAATCATATTCAGCTTAAGTGGCATCTTCTCTTGTTGCTACCACTGGGAAAAGTTCCGTTCACTTCATCAATCTCTCTCTGATCTTGAAGCTGCACACTCCCACACCCAATCCCCACCCCCAAAGTCTAAACCTCACTCCACGGTAATAAATAATTCAAAATGCTACTCTCTCAATTTCGTAGTCGAAACAAAAATTAGTCACAAAATATTATCCAAAATTTAAATTATATACATTCAATTTTCTTTTACTAATTTTTGTTTAGAATAATTGTTAAAAACTCAAAAATAAAATATTTATTTAAAAATATATTAGAAATTATGCATTTAATTTTTTTTTAATTCTTTAATGACACTTGTATGCAAGATCTATAAATAATTATTAATTTAGACGATCTAATCCGTTTCATAATAAATATTATATTTACAAAATAAAAACATTTCCTGAATAATATTTCACTTTTAATTTCTAGAGGTAGAAATAAAAATTGTAGCAGTTGATTGTTGTATGCAAATTGAATGTATTTATTTATTTATTTCATGGTGAATAGGGAATGGAGGGGGAAAAGAAGGGACAAAGTTTGACGGTGTTGATGCCAGGGGATGATGTCCCCAAGTTTATAGCTATGCCTTGTCCATGTCAACCTTTGCAGCTACAAGAGATTAATGTTTGTGTCGACGAGCCACCGCTCAAACCACCGTGACTTCCGCTGCCACTGTATTAGCCACCATAGCATGTTAATATTGATCAGTAATTAACTTGCTGTGTCACCATTAATTACTATTAGTAGTTTAGATAATTTTGATAGAAAAATAAAAATAAATTAGTGGTTAAAATAATTTCTTGTATTTATATCTAAGACCATTTTTTAAAATTTATTTGACTTCTTTTAAGTCACCAAGCAAATTACTAAAAAGACATGAACATTTCATTTGATTTAATATTTTTTTAATAAATAAATATTAATTAACAATTAAGTAAGGGGAAAAAAATTGTTAGCTTCAAAAATTGAATTCTGAACCATTTTCATAAAATTCTTTCAACAAACAAACTCTTGGTATTGGAGTACACCTTGTTAAAATTTGGTTCAATATTTTGTTTTCTTAGCCACCTAGTATTTAATTTCCTATGTTCTCATTTTTGGGCATTTGTAGAATTCGAACCATAATTTGTAGTTTGCGGAGACGCAACTACTGTTGGTATTTTGAAACTAAACTGCCACCTTTAATTATTTCACAATATCGACTTTGGTTATATCTGCAACTCATCATTTGCACAAAGGTGAGAACTATGCTAGAGTAAAATAAATAGAGAACTAAATGGAAAGAAAAATTAAAGAATTCATTTAATGAAAAAATGGATAAAATATATACTTTATATAACAACCAAAATAATCAAACTTAATCATGTTACGTCAATAGTGAATACTTAACTTATAATTATTATAACCAACGTCTAATAATATTTTGTAAGTTGAAAATGTAGATTAATATTTTTAATTTACGATAAATTATATAACTTAAAAAAAAAGTATAGTGTAACTAATTAGTTTAAATAAAAAAAATCATAATCATATCAATTAAATAAAAAATTGATATAAAATAGTGGTAATTGAGATAATTTTTAAAATTCTTGAATCTATTTTCGAATTTTTTGAACTTCTTGTGATATTCATGTAAAATATTTTTCTACCATAAAATAGAACATATAAAAAGTAAGAATGTTTAACTACCATATGGTATTATATATAATAGATGGTGTATCAAAGTGAGAATAATTTTAATACGAGAGTGAAATGATTAAATTTTAATCATATAACTATACATAAAATATTATGATGGAAAGTATCATATGACTACTTAAAAAAGTCACATGATTTTATTTTAATGTTAATTATGTATAATTTGATCAATTACTAAAATTCACTTATCTCATTTTAAAAACTATATCGTTTGATATATTTACTTATATAGTATTAGATAAATAGTTAAGTTGATAACATTTTTTTTTTATTATTTATTAGTTATTTGTAAGTTGATTTTATATTCGTTATAGTTAACTGAGTTTGTTAAAAGATAAGAGTTAATTGAGTTTGTAATTATTTGCAGTATTTTGTTCAATTGATCACAAATATTTCATTTTACTCATTTGATATAATATGGTATCAAAAATCTGATTATTGCACAATATTCTTTGTCAAAATTTTCTTGAAACTATTTGTTTCTAGTTTCTTTCTTTCACATCACTGCTTTCACTACCAACACAAAAACAAAATATCAAATTTGCACGTTTGGATGATTTTGTGATGTAATCTCAAGTGGGTCTTGCTAGGACCAACCCAAAGGTAAGACTATAAAAATAATCGCTTTAAACTTCTACAAAATATAAGATTTTTATTTTCACAAAAAAGTCTCCAAAATATTTTGTACTAAATAAAAATGACTTATATTTTAATATTTTCAAATCTTATATTAATAAAATTTATCTAAAATTAATATTATCTCAAAGAATATTAAACTAACTAACTTTGAAAGAAATATTTTATAAATTAATTATATTAATTTAACAAATGATTTTTTTAATCTAAAATATCTAAGACTTTATATTAAAATTCGTTTTAGATTTATGTTTATCTTTCGCTTCCCTTGAGTTTTGCTTCTTTTAAACCTTTTGATATATTTGGCTTGTTCTTTATGTTGATGAAATCAACCAATTGTGTTTCAAATTTTTTTTATCAAGATTTCTCTTTTATTGATTTTTCTTGAATTTTGGAATCAATGATCATGATGATGATCGAGATTGATATTGCAATAACAACAATGAATAATGTTTTTGTCAAGGGTAATATGATCTAAGAGAGATTTCAAAGAAGACATGAAGAGTATCTCAAAAGTATCCAATTCCGCTGTTTTACCAAATTCAAAATCAACATCTTTTGTGAAACAGACCAAGAACAAGTAATCACAAAGCTCAAGAACGAATAATGATGTGCCTGCCAACAGAGAGTGAAGACTCAAATCAAGAATGAAAGAGTATTGAAGATTCTCATTAAATATAATTTTTTTAATCTATAAAAGTATAAATGCTGTCATTTTATTATATGAGTAAGTAAAAAATTTAAACTAGTCATCAAATTCCCTCTGTATATTTTTATAACGGTTATAAATTACTTTGATAATAAATTGTATATTTCAGAAATTTTTATCATAATAAATTATATCTGTTAAGAATTATTTTGATGATTCGATAATTAATTTATATTTTTTGTTGAATCAACACTAAAATAATTGTTTTATATTTCTACATATGAAAATGGTGGTTTACCCCATAATTTTTCAATGATTAATTAAATTTCATTATTTAATAATATTTTTATTTCTATTCATATAGAAAATGTTAGGTAAAGTAAAATTCATTATTTTTAGTCCAAGTCACTTGACATTTTAGTTTCAATTCATCAATACTATGAATAGTTAAGAAAACAAATCATGATTTTTAACTTTAATAGCATTTAGCTTCCTTCTATTAAGATAACATATGGTCAGACAAAATTAATTATTTTTAACGTAAATGACATATTAGTTTCTATTTATAATATATGTATAATTAAGCACAAAATTCATTTTTTTTTTCATAGGTGAATTTTTAATGTGTTAAATTATTTTTAACTGTTATTTTTTATGATATTCTTTTTTACTTTCAAATTTAAAATGTATTAAACACATTATAATTTGAAGGAGAATATTAATAAGTAATTAGTTTGATAATATTTTCTCTTTATAATTTATTATAGGTAGTTGAATATGTTAAGGAATGTTGTGAATTATTCACCTTATATATAAAGCATTACATGTAATCATTTGCAATCCTTTGTTCAATCAACTAATGAATAATGACTAATCAACTATTTAACAAATAGTAAAACAAGTCACTAAAAGAAAGTTGAGATGCATTGTGAACTTCCACACATTATTGTGATGGGGTACGGTGTGTGCGATGTATGATAAAATATGTAGTGTCATTTAATCAAATGGTTGTTAAACATTGTCCATGATGAAGCACCTATTGTGGTTGTTCACGGTAGAAGTTGGCAATAGGACATAATAATTGAGTGTTGGTGTCATTCACACTTTGGGGAACTTATACGAGAGTGGGGCATATGCACTTCAAATCAAATATATCTCGATATTTATTTAGTACTATATATATCTTATGATGATTAGATGAGTACACTCATTGTATGTTGGAAATCCTTGCAATAAATTAGGTACATTACATGTCATAGACCACAGCTATCATGCAATACCACAGTCCACATTAATATCTCAACTCCATATTCCATTTCATTTTTTTTTAACCTGGTTATCAAAAAGTAGGGACGAATTTGAAATTTTAAAAATTTCAAATTATTTAATGTCGAATAAAATGCTACTTCTAAAAATTATTTTAGTGAGTTTTTCAATTGAGTTTGAAAGTTCGAGAAATATTTTGATTAATATTAAATAATTTTAAAAAATAATTTAATATTATTGTAAATTTAAAATTCTTAATTAACATATGTTTAAAATTTGAAGACTTAAAATAGTAGTTACTTTTTTTTTTCTATCTTAAATTATTATATATTTTCTTCTTCTTTTTCATGATCATTGAATATTTAAAGATTTATATATATTTGTCTTTAAAATCAGATATAAATTTTAAGTCAATTTAAAGTGGGTGTGAGTTTTTAATTTTGAACTTTAATTTCAGAATGAAAACAATTTTTTCTAAAAACTCAATAAATAATATAAGTTTTATAATTCTTAATTTTATTTTTAAATTAACATGTTACAATTATTAGATATAAATATCATTTCAACAATCATCTAACATCATCTCCAACTATTGCTATTATTATCAATCACACTATTCTGACTACCGCCGTCACCACTGGCCACCTTAGTCGTCACCAGCCACTTGTTTACGACCACCGCTAATACCACCAACAACTTACCTCTAACGACCACTTATGCAACTACCACTACTACTACTCGAAGATCTATCACTATTGCAATAACTATCTTCCACAATTATTACTATTACTAAAATATTATAATTAAATAAATTATAATTTTATAATATTTGAATTATTTTAAAATATTTAAAACTTTATATTTTTTTCGTTTTTGTTTTTAATTTTTTTTTCGTTTTTTTATAGTTGGTGAATTCACAATAAAATAGAATAAACATAGTTATTAAATTTAAAAAAAAAATAAAAACTAAAATTCAATTAAGAGTTGAAATTCAAAATTAAAAACTAAACTAAAAAATAAAATAAAAAACTAAAACTGATTTTAATTTTTAAAAATTTTAAAAAAGAAAACCAAAATGCACATAGAATGGAGTCTAAACTTTTAAAAAATTGAGCACACATCTCCAATAATTCATCATGTAGGTGCAAATGTAGGTCACATTTCACATTATCCGGTATATATCCTCCTATATATTGTCCATACAAACATGTAGGACAATTGACACATTGTTGGAGATATATTATTCTAAAGTTATCTAGAGCACAATTCTTTTCACAACAGTTTGTCACAAGAACCATTATCACCTTAATACATTTTTATGAGTCACCCGAGTCAAAAGCAAGACCTAATGTCCCAAAATTCAACTACATCAAATAATCAACATGTTTTTATTTTTATATTTTTTTTATATATATTATAAATAAAACCAACTCTATTCATAATCGTCCAAACCTAAAATCATAACGAGTAAAATTCTATTAACTTTTTATAAAAAAATTATAATGAATCCACACAATCATGTACTTGCAAGATGTAGAGAAACATTATACAATTACAAGATACAGACCGAGGACCAAATAATCAACTTGTTCATAACTTTTTAAATATTATTATTAAATATTTTATTTAATAATGATCCAATAATTAAAATTGAGAACTAAAATTTCATAAATCTCCAATAAAGGAGATCAAAAATATAATTTCTTAAATTTTTGGTGCAATAATTTTTTCGTATTTTATTTTGGACAAAATATATCAAAGTAATTCATAAAAAATATATACAATTATGAAAAGGTTCCTCTTTGGGCCTTGGTAAGAACTTCTCAGACAATGCGTTTGTAGCCCATTTCGTAAGAACCCAAAACCAGTTTGAATTAAAGTTCTTCCCCCTCAAAAACAACGAGCTATTTTCTCCGCTTCCGTATTATCCACATCAAGTGTTTGTGAAAATGCCAAACAGAAACTCCACCGTCGTGCACCCGCCAACCACGCCACGAAGATCACCGAGGCTCCTTCTCCTTCAACACAACAACAACCCCATCACACCAAAACCTAAATCTACAAACAAATCTTCAATTAAATCAAGAACCCCAACAGTTGGTGTAAGGAAATCACCAAGGTTAAATGATAAGGTTCCCTCGGTGAGAAAATCTTCTAGATTCTCAAATCAAAAAGCTCCCCCTAATAATGAGAAGAAAATCGATGTTAAAAGGAGCGAATTTTGTTCACGTGATTTGGTGAGAGTGAAGAGTAGTGATGGAAAAACGAAGGTGAATAGTGGGGTTGTCGATGAGGGAATTGTGGTTGAAGATGGTGGAAAAGAGAAAAGGAGTCGCGGTGGCGATGAAATAGTGGAAGGGTTGAAGAAGCAAGAAGTTGAAGGTGGAGTGAAAGGGAAAAGAAAGCGCGGTGGTGAAATTGCGGAAGGGTGGACAAAGGAACAAGAATTGGCTCTTCATACAGCTTATTTTACTGCAAAACCTAGTCCCCATTTCTGGAAAAACGTCTCTAAACTGGTATATTCTCTCTCTCTCTCTCTCTAAGATCGCACTTTTAGAGGAAAAATTGGTCATATAATTCATGAATGACTAACTAAGTTATGGAATTATGTTTCTCTTTTAATTGCGAAACCAAAACCTCTTAGGTATATTTTGGAAGCTGTTATAGTTAGATGTAGTTAGAATTAGTTTTAGGTATGATTAGGTGGAAGTTGTTTATGCTTGTTACCTTATGATCACTATATAAAAGTGTATCTTATCCTAATTGTATGATTGTATCATATTCTTCTCACTATCATTTCAAGTTTAATTATTTCTCTCTTGGGCTCAACCATGATTTTCAATAGAATCCCTTTGTAGTACCCTGAGGACCAACAAAGTTGTCACACTTGATAGATAGTTGAGTTCTTGTTTGGAATGGCGGTGAATTTGCCGAAATCATAATGGCACGGTGATTTTGTTGAAGCTCTAAAGCGTAAAGTGTATGTTTTGCTGTAGTCAAGATGACACATTGTGATTCTGCCGAACTCTCTGAGAATGCAAATATGCACTGAATCTCTTAACTTGGTGTCCTAGGTGTGAACTGGGTAGTGTGTATGAGAAGAAGTCTTGTTGGAAGAAACAAAATTCAGTTGGATAATCTCTAAGCTTTATATAGGATTAGTCTTTGACTAAGGCTGGCCACTTCAAGGATGATGATTGTGGCTGATAACTTCCTTCTTTTATGCCAATGTTTTGTTATCTTTTTGAATGTTAACAAAACAAATATGATGCTAGAAATGTTGCCTGAGAATTAGTCTCTTCTTTGACAGCTAAAGATACAGGTGGTTAAACGATTATGTAATTTTATAGGCCAAACTTTTGTGTTTATTTTGGTGTCAGAACACGTTTCAGTTGCTTTCAATTGTGAAAATCAGAACTATTAGCTGTGATATGTTCTGGATGTATAACTATTTTTATAATGCTGTTATATAAAAGTTTTCTGTATGTGTGTGTATATATATATATTGAATATATCTGTCCTCCTGTTGCTATCTCCCTTTGGTATAGTTTACTTGTGATATGATGTTAGAGTTTCTATGACTAAGTGATCTTTGTGAGCATTTGCATTATTCAAGCATCAAGCTTGCATGAGTGAGTATGTTAGATATAAAATCCATTTGCACATCTATATGTAATAAACTCATAAAAGAAAAATGTTACTTGTAACCATTACAATGGAAACTGTAAATTTATAATTTGTTGATGGTTAATTGATTGTCGGATAGATGTAGATGTGCTTTACTCTTCTGTTCATTGAAATTGTTGTACAAAATCTTTTGTAGGTACCTGGGAAATCTCAACAAGATTGCTTCAATAGAATTAACCGTGACTTCAATACACCACCTCAACATCAGCCTCGATCAAGGGCGAAGGCAATAAACTCATCACCCCTTCATCAATTCTCAATATCTGCAAGTAAACTGCTCAAACCTACTGAAAAGAAGGTTGTCAGATCAAAATTTCTCAAACCAAAAAGCTACATTACCCAGAAGACAATCAAAAATCTATTGCAGTGCCATCTTAAAGTTGATCAAGACCATGAAGGCGACATATTTTCTGTTCTTGAACCCAACATCGATTTTTCTACTCATAATAATGCTTTTCCGCCTAGTCAAGCACTTTGTACTCCAAAGCAGCAAAAGGAAAATCAAGGGTTGCTACAAAGTTGCACTGAAAGATCATCATCAAACCATAAGAGGTCTCTTTCTAGATTTAGTGGCTCAGATGTTCAAAATCTTGTTAGTCCACCTGTGCTAAAGAAAGTAAAGAACAAGGTGCAGCATGAAAAATATATCAATCAATTAAGATGTAGGGAGTTTAGGAGAAGAGCAGCATATGTTCAGACAAAAATGTCCATAGTCGGAGAAGGAAACGGCATTCCAAAAAGGGATGTTGTTAAGGCTGCAAAAGTTGCATTGGTTTCTGAAGCTAAAGATGCTATCAATAAGTTTCAACAATCACAATGCAATTTTATGGGCAACACTTGTAGTTCTGATGAAGACCATGATGATGACATTGGAGTTGAATGTGAAAGTCAATAGGCTTTTCTCGAGCTAGTTGACTGAAACTTGTTGAATAATTGCATGTATAGTAGTTTCTCTCAAAGTTTTAGACATTGTAGCTTAGTAATCAAAATCTGATTTTTCCAAAATCCCAAGTTTTGTAGCATTTGTCTGTAGTTAATAAAATGACCAATCCATTTTTTTCTTGTTCCAAACTTCCATTGTAATCTGCTAATGACAAATATCTAGGTGCAATGCATTTAGATTAGGCTATATAGAAATAATTGTCTTAAATTAATCTAGGTTATTCAGCTTGATCATTATGGTGACAAAAAAAAAAGAGTATGCTTAGGTGAATTTTGGAATAGTATGAGTGTGTGTGTAAAGTATCAATCCTTGATATTATTCTACTAGTATACTTATTTAGAGGAGGCAAATCTTAGCATGGAATGTAACCAAGAGTAGAGAAACAAATAACCATCTTATTGAGAAAAAAAAAACAGAAACAAATGAGCATGCTGAAAACCACGCCTAAAAGTCACTTCATTTGAAGTCAAGGGGAAATGAATCTTAGTTTGTGTTGACTTTATATTATTAGAGACATCAGACAGCTTTGTTTTAAGGTTGACTCAATATTAGAGTCATTAGCAAGACCGTCTTAATCATATTTCTCCTTATGCCATTGCCGACAGTATTCATCAGTTTTTAATTTTATAAATGACTATAAGGCTGTAAGGCTCACAATGTTATTGATATTTATATGGAAACTGGAAGTCCAAGTTATGTTGAACAAGTTCAACAAATTGCATATGAGGACATTGATGGAGTAATTTAAGAAGGTAGATCGATGAAGAATTTCCATATTTTTAGGCAGTGTTATTTTGAATGTTTGAATATTTTGATGACTGTTTAGGCATTGCCATATACTTAGGCTACTTTGATGGTTGACTTTTTTGACATTTGAATGTTTTGATGTTGGAAACAGGTTTCAAAATCAATACAAGTTATGTATCATGCTCAAACAAATTGAATTGAAAAGAGAAAAGGTCACATGAAGAAAATATAAATAATGTGTATTTGTTATTCTTATTGTTGAAAAATAATAAATAATGTGTATTTGTTATTCTTATTGTTGAAAAATAATAATATAAAATTATTAGCAAGTCTTATTTAAGAAGTGTAGAGTTAGAGTGATTGAATTTATTTAAGATTATTATTAAAAAAATATAAATGAGTCATGTGTATTTATGAGTCATATCTACGATCTATTTAAATACTCATTTTAGAAATTCACCCTTGTGAATGTTTTCAGGTAATTTTTGATATTTTTCAAAAAATAAATATATGCACTTTTTATTTGATACATGTATTTTTTTTTTACTTATACAAATATATCGTGGCTCTCTCAACAATACTGTTGCACTTGCGACTAAAATCAAGTTCATATATACTTGTCTTAGTAGTGAGTTTAGTTTAAAAGACATCATTCAAAGTGAAACTTTTCCATTCTAGGAATTAAATGGATCATATTCATTTCAACAGTTATGATACAATAGTATAAGTGAGATGCATAGACTGTTTTACTACTACCTTTTTTTTTCTTTCTAATCTAATATACTAGTATATAAATTTTTTAAGATTTTTTTTAAAAAAAAAATAATAAATTCTATCGTAATTAATCCACACAAATAAAATATCAAATTTAAATTCGAGACAAAACGTTTAAATTAACAATATTAATATTTATCAATAAAATTAAGATTTAATGACTTTTAAAAATGGTTTTATACTACTACAAATAAAAACTTATTAAGTTACTTTCAAATATACTTTTATCTTTGATTGATTCACTCATTCATTTGGTAGTGTATACTATTAAAACTTAAAAACAATATAAATAATTTTTTTAAGATCAACAATTAAAATGAAAAAGAGATGCAGCATAAAACAACGTGCCAATAATAATTGATTTAAATTAGTGGCTCTCAAAGATACCCAATTATAGAGGTTAATTTGGTTGGGTAATTGATGACACGAGAAAGTGAGTGTCCAAATATGTCCATTTTTTGGAGGATACTCATCTGCTCTCTAATATTACCACAACTTGTGGACCGGCCCACAAACCTTTGTGACCCCCACCTTTGAGCCTGTTTAGTAATAGTTTTGACACACAAAACTAATTGGATGTTGTTGCCCCATCCTCCACCACACAAAAAGGTCTCTCCATTGAGGTAATAATAGATTAAGAGAAATCTATCACTCACTATTTATTTTTACCTCTCATATCTTAAGATAGTCAAAAAATTTGAAATTGTTAATATTTTAATAATTTTAAATTTTTGTATTTTGTTTAAGAATCTTAAAAAATTATGTTTCGAAAGTTGTGTTCATTCAAATTTTTGAATTTTTTAAAAATTGCAATAGAAATTTCATATTTATTATTTTTTTTAAAATTATTGGAAAATTATATTTTAAAAGCTTTACATTCATCTAAAATTTTGAAATTTTATTAAATTTTTAACAAATTGCATTTTAAAAATTTCACATTTATTTAAAGTTTCAATATTTTTTTTTAAACTTTTGAAAAAAAAATTACATTTCGGATGTTTCACTCATTAATCTAAAGATTCAAAATTTTTTAAACTTTAAAAAAAATTGCATTTTCAAAAGTTTTACATTCATCTAAAGTTTTAATATTTTTTAAAATTTTTAGAAATTTTTTTAGAAAATATGCAGTTTGAAAGTTTTACATTCATCCAAAAATTTGATTTTTTTTAACAATTTTGAAAAAATTACATTTTAAAAGTTTTACATTCATCTAAAGTTTCAAAAATCTTTTAAACTTTTCAAAAAAATTGATTATTGAGTGACAAGGAGTAAATAAAGATAAAATGATATTTTCATATATTTTGAAGGATGGAAGGTAAGAGTGAAGTAATGAGTGGTCGATTTCTTATAGATTATATCTAATTAGGTTTTTCATAAATATGACTATTTGTTCAAAAATTTCAAACCTTGTTTGGTCTATAGTGTTTATGATTCTTGGTATTACTAACATTTTTGAAAACTTGGGAGTCGCAAGCTGGTCTAGTGGTTTGAGGAACTTGGAGTAACAAGTAGATTATGAGTTCTATTTTTCCTCCTAATTAAATTAACAACTAATTATTAACATTAACTATTTTTTTAAAAAAAAAATCTTTTGAAAACTTGGCAATTTAAAAACTTATTTTCGTACTAAGATCTTTAACAAGTAGAATGTTATAAAGGTTGATTCTAGTTTATTTATTTAAATGATGAAAATATTTTTTTTGGTTTAATTTGATCTTTTAGAGCTCACGACTTTTTTGACTAGATAGAAACCTAATTTTTAAATAAATAGGTTTTTGAAATAATATTTATCCTATCTATTCTTTTAAATAGTTAACATAATTTGAGTTCGCCGTAATCTAAGTCACAAGTATTCCTTGGACATTCCGACCTATTTCAAGTCAAGTTCTAGAGTGGATCTAGATTCGTGACTGAAGCTCCAACCTCCACGTTGAGAAAGTGTATCCGTACACACTCTAATGATCAAGTTAATTTGTGTCTTGGAGTGCAGGATTTTTAAAGTTAGAATTGTATGTACTTTTCTCTACATCAGGTGTCCTTTTTACATTACATTCTTTAGAGTTGTCAGTGACATGATCTATTATCTTTGAACCACCATCTAATTCTATATGCGTGTCCTCGCTAATGTAGAATGACCATTGTCATCTGGTGGTCGTGATCATAATATGTTTGACATCGTGTGGTTGGAGGTGAAGGTATAGTGAACTATGGTGGCTCTTCACTTTATATTCTTTTTGTTTATGACATAAGTCAGGTTGATCCGAGTTCGACCCATTATAGTGATGACATGGGTCTAGAACAAATTTAATATTATGACTACAATTTCAGTAATCAGACACATGAACACTGCAAAAAAATTCCCTGAGTGGCAATGTGACCAAAAGAAGAGAAGCAAATAAAACATAAAATACATGCCTAAATTTCACTTCATCTATAGAGATTGTCAACAGGGGTATGATTTTTACAGCATGGGAGGTTGCAAATGTCGTTTCATTGGGAATCAAGATAAACTTACTTTAGTAAAAGTGTCTCCATGAATTGACATTTCAATTTGATTTTGATTAAAAGAGAGATTAATATAAAATGATTTATAGTTAAAAAATATTCACAGTATACATTTGAATTGAAAAATAAATTAAAGGCTTAAAAATTAATTTTTGTGGCAAAAGTTCAAAATTTCAAATTCAAGTTAGAATTGATTTTGAAGAGAAACTTATTCTACCTAAAAATATACAAGCATGTTATACTTTTAGAATAACATTTTTTATCTCTCTTAAAAATTAATTCAAATAAGCAATCAGCCAATATTTATAATGATATTTAGAGACATAGGCTTGCTGAGACCTCAAAAGTATTATGAGTCAACTCATGTAATCATGCACTATGGTTGGTAATTTGTGTTCACATTAGTGTGATACTCACAGACAATGCTTAATTTGAATTATTGTTGACTTAGCATTTTGTGTCTTCACAAAAAATCTAGTTAGCCAATTTCTTTTTCATGCCAGCTTCCATCTTCCATTTGGCAATGCCATGATGGAAACAACTGAACTAATTCAATAAACCTGGCACATCATTGTCGTTGTACTTATAACAGGATTGATAATTTTGCATTTAACGAAAGGGACAAAACTGTAATTTTTGTTTTTCTAACACTTACACTCTATGAATTACATATTCCAATATATCACATATTCCGATATAGACCTCTGGCACGATACAAACAAATATACATCGACACTTCTAATGTCAAAAACTTAGAATACCAACACCAATAAATACATGATGATTTTTAATCTTCATTGATGTATCTATTATCGAAAAACTAAATATGTTGTAGTTAAATTTCATGTTTTTAACCCGCATCATTAATTATCATTGTTTTGACAAATCTTTAAGAGTGTAGTTGTGTTTGAGATGTGTCCAAGAGGTCTAAGATGTGTCGAAGCGAAGAAAAAATAAGTTTTATTTTTGGGAGAATTATTTGAGGTGGCCTATGATTGTTAGACAATGACGTGGGTAGAATACGGCGACACGCCTAATTTCAGAGGTGTTTGTGCTTACACTTCATATTAAAAATATGTGATATTTTTTTTTTATAAGCAAATATTACTCTATTCGCCTCACAATAAATGTCTCTTCATTCACCACTCTTTCAACTCTTAACTCAAATTAGTTGAACTATTCACCCATCGAATGTGTCTAATATTTGAAAAGACAAGTTTTATTTTTGGAATACTTATTTGAGATGATGTATGATTGTCAGATACCGACGTGTGTCGAATACGGTGACACACATAATTTCAGAGGTGTTTGTGTTTCATAGCTTAAACTTCATATTTAAAATGTATATGATATTTTTTTATAAACATATATTACTTTATCCATCTCACAATAAGTATCTCTTTAACCTTAAAAAAAATTATCTCAAAATAATGTTTTCTTATAGGATCCTTCAATTATTATTATATACACAACTTCTAAAGTAGCATGTTCGTATAATTAATACTTTACTCCTTCGTTGAGGTTTGAACCCTAGTTCGTCATTCTCTACTCTTTCAACTCTTAACTCAAACTAGTTGAACCTTCGACCCCTTAAATGTGTTTAATTTTTGAAAATACGACCTCCAACATATATAATTACATTCAAATACTTTTATTTTATCATATTAAATTATTGTTGGTGTCGGTATTCATGCTTCATAGGAAATATATGTTCAAATTAATAATGTAGATTATTTCAAGGAGACTACCCTATTTTGCAAGCAGACTTACATTTTTACTGTTTGCACATGCATTTAATGTCCCAAAAATGGAATTTGAAAACAGATGCATATTCAGGAATCTATTTAAAAACAGTTTGATTCTCCACTTATGTTTGGCAACAACTTTCCATCATCAATTGCTACTGAAAAGGTGGATTTTTATCACAAAGGGAAAGTGAAGCTAAGCTAGTTCTAAAGTTACCCTAGTAATGTATGTTAAATACAGGGCAAAGCATTAAGATTGAATGCATCAATCAAAAAGCCACAACTTATTTTTGGAATCTCATTACAACTTTTTAACACCCTAATTCCTTGAACTTCACAAGGGGAAAATTTTGCCTCTTTTTCATCATCTGCAAATAGTTATATCAGCATTTCATTTTTCTCCTTAGAGACATCTTCCCCCATAACCTGCATTCCTGAATAGTGATTGCTTTATCTCTTCAGGGTTCATACAATTTCTCTGACCAGCTGCCTAAAAAATGAGAACAATGTGTTAAGAAACATGTTTTGTTTCAAGCATGCAAACAATTAATTGAATGTGTCATTGATTCTGAAGTGATAAAAATTGATTTTGAATGAAGTGATTATACAAAACTATTTCTACCTAAAAGTGATATCAGTGTAAAATGATTTATGTTTAGGACATTTATGTAACGGTGAATTGTACAATAAATTTGGGAGTAAAAACTAATAGTAGAGGCAACATCTCTAAAATTTTGCTTCAAGTTAGAATTAATTCGGCAAGTGAAATTAATCCAACACCTCTAAAATTGATTTTTTCCCCATCCAAAGTGAAACCAAACATATAGTAAATTTGTGTTTAATTCTACAGTGGCAAAAATTGATTCTAGCTAAAAGTGAGTTGAATGTAAAGTAACTTATTTTTAGATGCATTCATCTAAAAGGGCATGGCTTGTAAAATTTGAGAGTAAAAATCAATTGTGGAGTTTGGTGCATGTTTGGAGTCACAGTGAGCTAAGTTATTGTGATTCAACAAAAGCTACAAGTTGTAATTTTTACAAAATCACTAGTTCACTGTGATTCTGTCAAATCCACCAATACCAAACACACACTCAAGCTCTAAAGTGTAGTTTACACATTCAAACATGTCAATGAGACTATTAAAACAGTTTACTAACCTCTGAGCAAGATGCTTGCAATGAAAAATCATTGAAACTGCTTATAACACACTGATGAATTTCAAGGCCTAATGCTTCTAATGTGTTCACAGTTGACAGTAACAATCCTGGCTTTGTGGCACAGCAAATGCTGATCCTTGTATCCTGGTCTCTCCTCTCAACATCAAACTAAAAAAGATAAAATAAAATATTAAATTAATTACATTTATATTCAGCAACTTAATCTAAGATTATGCATTAGTTCAAGAAATTGATTTGAATTACTAGAGCTTAAACATACCTTGGGTGAATTTCTTACCATGACTTCATTTGGCTTTAGCTCCTTAGAAATTCCCAAAAGGTTAATCTGATTTGTTCCATCTTCCACTTCTTCTTGCAACTTACCAATCCTTTCTAGAAGCTCTTTCATGTAATCAATAGTATCTCCAAGAATTGATGTCCTGTCCATCTTACAAAAATTTACATTTTTCATTGTTAGTTCAAAGGTTTTATAGAAAAAATCAAACAACAAATACAAATCAATCATGAATGAACTCCCTTATAGAAGTTAATTATGTAACATAGGATAAAAAAGAGTTCAACTAATTCATATAATCTATAAGCTGTTTTCCTAATCTCTCTGATACATACTCACAAATGCATGCCATTAGATATACTCAAATAAGAAAGTCCAAACAAATCCTATCATTATATATATATCATTTGAATCAATCACCTTGCTGATCTTAGGGACAATTGACCTTAACATAGAAAGCCTATCATTCAAACGCTTTCTTCTCCTTCTTTCAGCCATAAGATTCTTAGAAGGCTGTCCTTCAACCCTTTTAGATTTCTGCTTCTTCTCACCACACAAACCCATGTTAAAGACAGGAATCTCATTAACATGTTCCTCAACTTTGCAGCTAATTTTAGTTTGTTCAAAACTCTTGTTACTCTCAGTTCCAAGAAATCCACCAAAAGTTTCATCCTCCATTGAAGGTAAAAGTGGTGCTGACTCATCAAACTCAGGCACAGTAAAACCATCAACAAAAGGGTATGATGCTGTTGTAGCATCAGTTCCATAAGAACATTCAAATCTATGGTCTAATGGTGTTGAGAATGAAGCAAAAGAAGGATTCAAAGATGGATTGTTGAGTAGATTTTCATCAAAAGAGTCAAAGGTGTAACAACAAGTAGGAAGTAGTAACTCATTCAAACCAGTTGTTGATAAAGCATTCCATGTGTCTTTTCTTGGAGCTAGTAGCTCATCTAGAAAACCAAGTTGAGAAAGTTCCATTTTTTTTCTTTCTTCTTCCTACTAACTATTATGATATGAATTTTTTTTAAATAAAAGAAAAAAAAGAGAAGAGTGTTAATAATGAGATGATGAAGTTGAAGAAAATGGAAGGAGTTTCAAGTTTGTTTAAATAATGTTGTAATAAGTAATAATGAAATGATGTAAAGAAAAAGTGCTGGCAATAGCTACTCTAATCTAACTCTATTTCTATTTTCTAACACTGTCTCTATTAGTACTCAATCAAATTTATGGGGTCCCACTATATGAGATTTCATTTTTCTATAGGTGAATTTATTTTTAAAGTCATGAAAATAACATTTATTTAATTTAATAAAAAAATATTGAAAAGATAGTATTATAACGCATTTTCTGTTATGCATACTCTAACATCTAAACTATATGAATGAATTTTCATCTATTAATTTCCTATATAACATATGAGACATTTCTCCTCCCTAAGAAAGGACATGTCCTAATACTAATAAGATCCATTTCATCATAAAACAAAGACCTATGATTATATCATTACAGAATGTATTACAGTGAAAAGTCTAGTGAAATAGCACCTAGATGTAGCCTTATATTAAAATGGAATATTTATTTCTCTCTCTCAATTTGTTACCATTTTTTCTCAAGGTGAATTAATGTCCTTTTCACCAAAATAATCACCAAGACAGAATTTTATATTTAATTCCAATTCCTTGAAAACTTTGACCCACAATTTCTGTCTTTAACGAAAATAGGTACAATTAGCATAATAGATTGTCAGGTACTACTTCCATTTTTAATGCAAAAACCTCTCTCACTCTTTCATGTTCATAAAGAAAATAATGCATCTCCATCATGGTTTTGTTTACACTCTTATATATACACATTTGTCAATAGTTTTCATTATTGTATTGAATTTTTAACAAACTTTTAAAATATAATTATGTACTTAGATTAGATACAAGACAATTTGGAAAACTGTTTAATTTCATTAATTAATTAACAACCATTACATGACCTTTTTAATTTCATGCCAGCCTGTTTTATCTTCAATTGCAAACAATTGTCTATAATCTATAGTTAGTTTAGAAATGGACTCCAATATAGACTATAGTGGTCCAATTTTCAGCACTGAAATACTTTTTAAGAAAATATATTTATATTTTAAGACCATATTTTGTTTTGCTCTCTTTTGTTTCATATATTTTATGCATTACTAATTAGGAAATAAGTTTGATAAAAGAAATTATTGTATTTTCTTCGACTACATTTAGTAGTTTCTTTAATAAGCTAAAACTCATCCTTATTATACACTTTTGTTACATGTATCAAGAATTGACACCTATTTTAGAATGCGGTCCCATGGCGATTGTTAGTATTACAAAAAATCATTGTGACATACAGTTTAAGTTGTAATTCCACTTTGTATTCATAGATGCGTTACAAAATATTGTCCTTAGTAGCACCATAATTTTGTTGAAACTATAAAGATTACTAAAATCGTAGTAATTCACTTAATTTGGTTAATCTTATTATCAATCCAAACATTCACATCAGCAATATTGAATATCCTTTTTTAAAATCTTATACTTTATATAACATAAAATAAAATGCATAATTCCAGATAATATTAGTTATGGTTGTTCTTTGTTGAATATAATGATAATCAGAGTTGTCTTAATATTTTCAAAGGCCCTATTCGAATCTAAATATAGAACCTCTAAAATAAATGTGGAGATATGACTTAAATCAAATAATAAGTGTTAGTTATGGTTAAGAATAAATTATAATTAATTTAGCCATGTTAATTATGACAAAGGTAGGTATAGTTAATTAAGTTAATGTACCTTATATATGTACAATTAGATTCGTAGAAATTCATAGAAGAGAAATTAAGAGAAAAACAAAAGGAGATTGTGAATTGTGATGAAGATTAATATTTTTGAGTTTCAATGGTGATAGATAAATACTACGAGAACTAATATTTCTGAGTTTTAATAGTGATAGATACTTCGAGAACAATTTTGAAGTGACTTAATCTTGTAAAATTTAAATCTCAATAATTTATTTTACTTATTAACAGGTGACATATTTTCGTAGTAGTAGAAAAACTAAGTATTTATATATAGATATCAATATAGTTTTTCAAATGTCATATATATTATAATTTTTTTTTTTTAGATCTCTCTAATTGAAACCATATGATATATTAAGTTTTAATTGTGGATCCTAATGATAATGATCCTATGAGGTCCTATGGTGAGCGAAGACAACCTTCAAGCGACTTCCGAGGCAAAGAAAAAGTGTGTGATCACGTTGATAGAAAAAGTACTGATACATAATACTAACTAAACGACAATTTTATACACACAATCTGCGTGCATGGGTCTGGATTTTGTGAAATCACACGATACTGATACACTTCAGTCTTGGAACATGGCTATGAGAAAAACCATGTTCATAAAATCATCAACTTTTTTTTTTTTTCTATTTAAAATTATATTTATTTAATTTTCTGTCCTTTGTAACAGTTAGAAACCCACTATAATGTGCCAAAACATGGAGTTCAATAGTGTACAGTGAATCATCGCGTGACCAAATTCATTTATATGTATTTATTTTTATAAAAACTAATTAATTAATTTTGTTTTATTATTACTTTGCACGTTGATTTCTAGATTAGGTGACCAAATTGCATTT
Organism: Cicer judaicum; assembly: GCA_037974835.1. Classification (NCBI taxonomy): domain Eukaryota; kingdom Viridiplantae; phylum Streptophyta; class Magnoliopsida; order Fabales; family Fabaceae; genus Cicer; species Cicer judaicum. The sequence continues at coordinate 7,635,513 of JBBPBS010000738.1, read as the reverse complement.
TCAATTAACCAATAATAAGCAAAATTACACTAATTTTGGGTCCATACTATATGTAACTATATAGATTGTCATATAAAGTTAAAATTGTTCATGTGTCTATTTCAACTATGGTGCCAGAATTGCAAGCTTATTAGGCCCACCCTTGATTTGTTTATAGTAGCAATTTTATTTTAATGTTTGGATCATAGGTGATTATGGAGGAGCATTTAATGTGCACAGTACTGATCACACACATATTTCAGACTCTGCATGCTTGACTGAAAGTCATTGAAAGCCATTCATCAGTTCTGAATTTCTGATACATTATGGATTCGTTCTTCTTTTGGCTTTGGTTTTTGAGGTACAATAATTATTATTATTATTATTATTATTATTATTATTATTATTTTGTATATAGGTTTTTTTTCATTGAGTCATCATGTGTAGGTTATATAATTAAATTTATTTTTTTGTTATATGATTGCGTTGATTAGTTGAAATAAAAAATATTAATCATCCTTCATAATATTAATGTAACATTTTTAGATTATTATTCACACTGACTATGACAAATAATCAAAGTATGAAAATGTTTAGCGGTTTGAGTCAAAGGACAAGAGTAATGTTTTTGAAAATTTGAGGGAAAATGCAGAACTTTGATGGACCTCGATTGCCCTGTTGTAGTATAAGTACACAATTGTACTTTCTTTCAATTGTTAATTTGAGATTAAACAACTCAAATTACTTTATTATAAAATCAACTCTTTTTATCTCTAACATTTAATTATGAGCTAGTATTTCTTAACATTGTATTACTATTATAATAACTTTTTATTTTTACGTAGATTTGGACAGATCAATCGGCTACTTTTTAATTTTAGTTCTTTAATTTTTAGTATTTTTTTCTATTGTTTGATTTTTTGGCTGGTTGCCTCAATCTGTCTTGCCCTATCACTATAGATTTGTGATAAAAAAAATGTAAAGAAAATGATAACATAGTTGAAATAATTAAAAAAAAATAAAATAAAAAATATATAAAATTTAAAATAATAATGTAAAAAGTTATAATCCAATTAATATATAACACACTTTTATATAATACCTTAAAAATAACTAACATAACTATATTTTATTAAATTATAGCTAATTTTTAATTCTTAATCTAATTTTAACACATATCTAATTATATTCAAGTATTTAATAAACATTCTAATAGTGGATCAAAGAATAATGCCACAACATACATGAATGTCATTCACTTGTTGACATTTTCGTTCTGCCCTTCTGAAGTGTACCACATGAAATAATTTCGTATTTGAGTAAACTCTAACTCATTACTATTGCCACCACCTCATATTTCATCCTTCTATGTTTCACTTGCATCCATTAAATTATGAGGAACCATTATAATTTTAAAAATAAATTAGAATTTTTTTTTTAAATCACGTTGGTTCATTCGCAATGACATTGCAACTACATCGAATATATATTTTTCATGGTTCACAGTTGTTTTTATGAATTTGTTATGAGTAGGGAGCAATGCCTTAAGCTACAATTTTGATGCTCTATTAATTTTTAGGATATATTTTAAAATTTCCAACAAATGATTAAATAATAAAATGATGGAAGGTGGAAATAAATAATTAATAATATGGTAGTATGATTGGTTTAAGAAATTGTAAGCGTGTGAGAGGTGAATTAATGAAGATTTGTTTGTCTAATAAACGTAGCTTATAGATGTGATTGATAATGAAAAGAGGAGGATGGATAAAAGGAGATGATGGTGATGGAAATAGGAAATAGGAATAGAGAAAACACAAGTCACGTAATAAGGACTCAAATCAGCAGGCAGCGCCCACAATATTGAAATACATAAACCCTTCAAAACCGCTATGTTTTTGTCGATTTCCTATGATTTCAATCTTGGCCCCACTTCTTGTTTATGTTTACACACGTCCTCTACCTTTTTCATGCAAGATTTTTCCCTATTTTCTTTAGGGCTCTTTTCTCTACGTTTTATGTTTAACATAGTGAAATCACTGTTCTAAGATGTCCTAATAACTCCTCACGTGTCTCTATGGCTACTCAATGGAATATAAATTAAATAAGGAGCACTCCATAACTAATTAAATTACTCTTCAAAATTATAACTATTAGTCAAAATTGGCTTTTTTTTTTTAATTGAAAGATACAGTTTTTAATCTTTTTATTATTGATTTTTATCAGAAATATTTTAAAATTATATATTTAATTAACATATCGTACCATAATTTCTAATATGTCATTGGTATTTTGCTCCGAACCATAACCAAAGCTTTGTCGTGGTCTCATAGAATATCATTGATTGCCAAAGTCTCCTTGTGGATTACTACTAGTGGAATCTCTTAAACATTTTAAATATGTTGTTTTCATCTAAAAATTAAATTTCTAATAAAAAATAAATATAATTTTAATAATTAAAAATTATTTTAAAATATCATATTTTTATTAAATAAATCCAAAAAAAAATCAAACTACTTTATTTAAATTTAAATAACTTTTTAATACAATTTAAATTTAATTTAAACTTTTAATTATTTTCAACACTTTTTTGAAGAATTTTTTATTGTTTTACTTTTAATTTAATGGACTATACTATTATTCTTGGTGATCTAATGATTTGGAACAAATATATTTGAAAGCATATGGGAATTGATAAATTCGATGAATGTTAGATTAATGGATGATTTTATTGCCACCCATATATGTTTCACATGCAAGGTGATGAATGTAGAATTTGGATTCGTTGGAATTCACACATTTACGCACTTAGACACGTGGATGTTAGTTGATATATTTAAATTTTAGTTAAGTTTAAATATATTTTTAGTATCTTAAATTTAAATATATTTTTAATTTCTTATAAATATAATAATTTTTAGTTTTAATCTTTATAAAAAATTTTATTTTAATTTTATTCTTATAATATCAAAAAACTTTTTTTTTTCTTTAACGTCAAATGAATGTTATAAAAATGTAAATTAATAAAGAAAATATGTTTTTTGTCCCTACAAATATAACACTGTTTAATTTTAGTTACTATTAAATATTTTATTTTAATTTCATCATATTCATCGTCATTAATCACATACATATAAAGTGAGTTTCATATTTTCATCAACTCAACAATCCATATTTTTCCTAACTAAACTCAATATCTTTCTTTTTATTATTCATATCGCACATAACCCTATTTTTTCTACTATAATAACTCTACCTCAAACCTCATATTTGCTCTCTATTATATAAACAAAATGTATATAATTATTTTTAAGTCTTTACGGGTTAATTTTCTATTTTGTAAATCTTTTAAATAATTAATTTTTAAATATAAAGATTAATCAACGCGTTTCAAGTTGAAACATCCCGTCAAACCTTTTCATCAAATACTTTCAAACCACTCCCAACATCATCAACTCTCTCATGCCCATAAACCAAAAAAGTAATAATATTTATGTCAAATATTTCATCAAACATCTTATGTGCATCCCTTAACCCCTTCAAAACTATCAAATACCAATCTACAAGAGAAATTTGAACAACTTGGATAATATAAAAAAAAACAATTTGATAATTTTTAAGTCTTTACAAGTATATTTTCTATTTTATTAATTCTATAAATAGTTAATTTTCAAAGATGAAGATAATCACTGTGTTCCAAGACAGAATATCTCGTTCAACCATTTCATCAAACACCTTCAAACCACTCCCAACATCACCAACTCTAAAATACATATAAACCAAAACAGCAAAAGAAACAATATTCCTGTCAGACATTTCATCAAACACCTTATGTACATCCCTTAACCCCTCTCAAACCCTTCGAATATGAATCGACAAAAGACGTTTGAAAAATTGGGTAATATAAAACAAAAAAATTAATCCTTTTTAAGCCGACGGGTTAATTTTCTATTTTGTTAATCCTTTAAATTGTTAATTTTGAAATATGAGGTTGATATTTTTTTTGAAATAATAGAGAAAAAAGATGAGAGCAAAGGTAGAGTTATTGATAGAAATAGTTGGGTTAAATGGAGTATGAATAATGAAGGGAAAAAGATTGAGTTGGGTGAGGAAAAATATAGATTATTGAATTAATGAAGATGATGAAATTTACTTTATAGATTTGTGATTGATGATGATGAATACGATGAAAGCAAAACAAAAAAATTTATACGGACTGAAACTGAACAATGTTATATTTGGAGAGACAAAAAATATATATTTAAGTTTTTTGATATTGTAAGGATGAAATCCAAACAAATTTTTTTAATGAGACTAAAACTGAAACTATTATATTTTCATGGATTAAAAACATATTTAAACTTTTGACTGATTTACGAAATTAGTTTGACTATTTTAGAGGTCGACAATTTTACTTATTTATATATTTTCTAACTAATAAATGACAATATGATATGTCTTAAATAAGGTGACATATAATACGATTAATTAACACTTATAAAATCAAAATAAAACACCATAAAAATATAACTTTCAACTTCGATTTTTGTATATATTTGTAACTTAATTAATAACATATAAATAATTAGTATATTTATATGATTCTACATCATATAATTATATTTTGCTCTTTTAAAATATATATAATCGTTATTTTTAATTAAAAATTATGGGAGAAAAATCAAAAAACTTAAATGTTAAAATAAAAAATTAATTCCATAAAATAATAAAAATAAAAAATTATAATTATAATTAAATCAATTTTTTTATTAAACGACCGTTAATATTCTAAATACATAAATGTATTGTCACCGACTACAAGAAACTCTAATCTATAATTGTATTAGTTTGAGAGGGTGAAGAGAAAAGTTGTGGTATTGTCTTTTTAAAGTATAAATGTCGTACATTTTTTGTTTATAAACAAGAAATGGAAGAGATAAAATATTGGAAATGAAGGTCAATAATAGTGGGGTACAATCTGTGTCACAAAGAAAACTCAAGGGATGGGTCCTATAGTGGGGTACTGGAAAAACCTCCAAATTATGGGGCCAAAAAGTTAAAAAAAAAACAAAGATTATAATTTTAACTGAACATCACAATAGCCCCTAGGGGAGACAAACCTATTCCTTCAGGGTGATCTCCCTCATCATCTTGTTCATTCCTGTTTTTTCACTTTCCAACGTTTTTTTCGTGTTGCCCTTTCTATTTTCAAATGATCATTCATAATCACTAATTTAATTATTAATTATTTTAAGCCATCTTGTACCAGCTTTTATTGAGTAATAAAATTCTTTTTGTTGGTTTTTTAAAAATTACTTCAGCTCAAAATTTTGGAGTTGGTAAATTATTATAAATTTTATTGTAAACCATTAAATAGTTGGTGGTTTTCTTTAACTTAATACAAGGTTTTTCATAATCTAAATTTTTTATGATAAAAAATTATTTTAACAATCACTTTATGAAAATGTTTATTTTGGTTTAATTTACTTTTTTTGTGTTTGTTTTTAATAATAATGATTCAAATATTTGTATTATTTTGTGGGAAGATTATGGATTGTATTTGATATTTTTCTGTATATTGTGAAAGAAGCTTCCACTTTCACCATTCCCTTGACATCCAAAATATCAATTGTCTTTTCTGCTTTCAAAGACATGATAGAATACCAACCAAACAGAGTGTTTGGGAAATTAGGGGAAATGGACCCCTTACATTTTATAGAGGAAAAGGTAGAATAACTTGACTCTATATATTTTTGTGTATTATATGAGAGAAAGATAAAAGAGAATTTATAGATATGGTGAGAGTGATAATAATATAAAAGAGATATACAAAATTAGGGGTGTTTGTTTCAAAGATCATAAATTTATTTTTAGGAATGTGACTTTGGTATTTCTATGTAAGTTACATTTAAACAAATTATGTCAAAAAAAATTCCATTTTCAGTATATAATTTATTCTTTTTCAATTTATATTTTCATGTCAATAAATGGAAATCTTACATTTTCGTGAGAATAAAGAATAATCACCATAACTTTTCACTCCCACATCTTTTAACACATTTATTTTTTAAAATTAAATAAATTTTAAAAACATTCGTAATAAATTAATTTCTAAGATTCATTATAATAATGTTTTAAGAATAACATTTTTAGGATTGTAATTTTTTTTATTTTTATAGAAATTAGGATTGTAATTTTAATCTTTAAAACAAACACATTCTTAAATATAGACACTTAGACCAACAATTTTTCAGCAATATTAATTCAAAAGAAACAAATACCATAAACACATCCAAATAACACAAAATTTTATCACGAAAATTATAATTTTTATTTGAATACTTTGCGATTTGACCACTCAACCATTTATCAATAGATTATAAATTATATCCAACAAATAATCAATGATCATGACTAATCTTAAGGCCATCGAGACAATCTTCTTAGATCTTTAGAAATATATTAAAAAAATTACTTATATCTCTAGAAAATACCTTACATTCTACAAATTTTAAAACTAAAATTAACTAAATCATTCGAGCTAAAGAAATAAATTAAAAAAAAAAAAGAGAGATGGTTTGAAGCCAAGAGTCCTAGAGTCTAGGATTGTGTTGAGTTAGTGGTTTTTTAGGTTAGGAAAACCAAATCCTATATTTAATTAATGACCATTACTTGTGTGTAAGAACTCTTTTTTCCCCCAAGAGATTCCCTCTTGCTAGAGGAAAGTCTACTCAAGAATAAACATACACGCTTTTTTATATGAGATTTATTGTAAGAGTACGTTTACTACTTACGCTAATTTCAACCTCGATTAGTTAAAACATTCTAACTAATATTTTTTTAAATCATAATTATATTTATTAATCCATCAACATTGAATTATATTTGAAACCTTTTCTTATTTTAAATTAATTACTTATTGTGGAACATAATGAGTAATAACCATCTATTAAAAAATTAGTAAACTATTTATTTATTTTATTTATTTATATATATTAGTATTGTTTAAAAAATCAAATATTAAAAGCTATTGAAAAGTGTATAGTATACTAATGCATTGTTTGGAATAATAGAAAGTTGAAGGAAAAAAAACGTAAGAGGGTGAAAAGTTTATGAAAATTTGTACTTTCTCTATTTAGAAAAAGAAAAGTTTGCGTGGATTCCATGTGAGAAAGTGCTTCCCTCCAATTTGGAAGGAAAGTAGATTAGAAACATTTTTTAAAACAAAATGTCTTAAAAATCCTTTATTTTAAATTATAATGATAGTATAATAATGCTAGTCATATCATCCCACCAATAAATATAACATAAGGTATGAATGTAATGCAATAAATAATTTTATTTATTATATTTACCTTTATTTTCTTTCTCTTTTACTTCAACCAAAAATACTAACAAATCATCTTACTTTCCATTTACTTTCCTCACTTTCTTTCTCTTAAGAATTTTTCCACTCACTTTATTTCCTTTCATTTTCTTTTGTGATCCAAACATAGCATAAATGATGAAAGAACAATGCTCAGGTGAGACTTTCATGGTTACAATCATATGAAAAAACATGTCAAAGTCAATTGAAATGAAAGAACAATGAAAAGGTGACAAAAGCCATGGTTGCAAAGCTAGCAACCATTCCTTACTAGCTAATAATAATGAGAATGGTATATGATCAAAATTTCTACATTTAACATCATCATATTGAGGTGACTACAAAGTTGAAAAACTAACAATTCAATTGAATTTGATGTTAGACATGCCAATATGCATTTAGTGTAATTCCATTTTATGTGGAAAATGAACCAAATAGCTTTATAACTAACTATTAGAACCTCTTGAAAATGCTCCTTAAACGGGGTAATTAGTGATTGGACCCCATCTTAATTGGATTTAGTTATAGGACTTTAAAATGTTGTTTCAAAATAGCTTCTCAAATCTAATTGATAAACCAATTGACACATGACTTTGCTTATAAAAAATCCAACCAAAATTTTGTATTTAGCTATCATTTCCATTTGCTTTATTTGCCATGTTGATATCACAATTGGTATATAATCTACTATCATTGTCATTATTCAATAAAACTCACGGTTTCAAGCTTTATAGGCTTATAGCTATTAATTAAAACATAAGTAGCTCCATGTGGAGACATATATAGCTCCAAACTTTCAACTATTTATATTGCCCAATCGCATCCAATTGAAATTTTTATAAATTATAAATGCATTTAATAGGTTATTGTTATAAGCAAAAATAAAGATTAAATGTTTAATGTTCACGGTTAAATATTATTTAATATTATTATTTTTAATATATTTTTCATTTAATTTAAAATATTTAATATTGATAGTTAAATGTTTGTCTTTTTTTTTTTAATTTAATAACTTTAATTTATATTTTATATAAAATTTAAAAAATTAATTACACTTAATTACGGTTTTTAATACTCGCGAAAATAATTTTTTATTTATTTATAATAGTGATAAGGAGTATTGTTTTGCTCGTTTGCTTTAACTTTCGCTAAAATACCAAATCAAAGTTTTAGCATTATTAAGTTTTGTCAAAACTCACATGCTAGTTTCAAGAGAATAAGTGGAAAATAGGATGTTACATTAACAAAATTCCAAAACTTAGATCATGATCATTATTAGATTCCCGCAGCTTACTTGTATTTGCATACAAGAAATAATATTATATATGTGAATGTGCAGCTGTAAGTTCTGTTTAACATAATATATAAGTTAACATAATTTAAACCTTCATAGAGTTTAAATTAATTTCAGAAGCACGAAAAAACATAGTATAAAATTTGAAATTGAAAACCATATATAAATACGATTTGACGTTGGAATTTGTGTCTAAGAAATATTTCCAAATCTAAAAATATATTTTTAATCATTAAAAAAGTTATTGGCCAATTGACTTCTTTATATAACTTGCACCAAATAGTTTAAGCAAAAGCAAGAAACTCTATTCATTTTTTCTGAATAAACAAGCATCTCTTATTTTCATCTTCTCAATTAGAACAATAACAAATGTATTATGTGAAGTGGATACTACAAGTCTAAAAGTGTCGTTAGGACCACTTACAATTGCCACATATTTTAAGATCACTATTTTAATTATATACTAACTCACTTCTAAGATTAATTATTCCAACACTTTTAGGGCTACTTTTTATGTACTTGGAACATATATGTATATATTGGATATAACAAAAAATCAGATTAATAATTTAACAACAAATAGTTAAAAAACACCTTTTTTTTTTGTTTAAAAAAAGACATCTTTTGTTTTGTATGAATGTCGCATGTTGATCAATGGGTATAAAAACATATGTTTCATATAGTATATTTTTTGGCAGAACATATGTTATAATAGAAATGTATATTTTCTTATTTTCTTGACATTAACAAAAAAAAAAAATACAATTTAACGCGTTCCCAAATGTTTAATTAGTCTATGTGACAATACTAGTTGAAATTACAATATAGAACTAGCTCCAAATTGTTTTCATGTTTTGTTATATAACATATGGTATTTCTCTAAATTTTTAAATTACTAATAAACTTGTTTCATGCGATCAACATTGTTAAATAATTAAATAAATAAAATCTGACTCAATCCTAATTTGTTATTATGGTTTCTTGAAGAATTTGTTTCTTAGGACTATTGGTAAGATTGGGTCAAGATTCTCCTTATTATAGAATCAAATGACATACTATGAAATATTCCATGACAAATAGTACTAAAAATACAGAGCCTTGCTGAAATCACCCAAAAGAGACAAGGGCCACTCAAACCAAACCAAACTTCAATTCATTAATATAATAATATATAATTTTTCATGACATGATTTTGGAATTAATTTGGATTAATAAGATATATTTGATGAATGATGACTAGACTAATGAGGAATATGGCCTCGGTTGGTGAAGATTAGGGAATCTAACTCATTCCTGCCCAGAGACAGAATTTTGTTTTTTCTTTTAGAATGATGTGAGGAGAATATATTCCCTAGTTCATGAGAATATATTATTCATGTTAATGTATATATGTTTTAGTAACAAAAATCAGATATTTTAAAACATGGATATAAGCGCACCATTAAGGTTGGTGTATAAAATGGATTCATTGGGCCTATACTTCCATGTCTTGTTATTTGGGCCGAAAACTTACACATGCAGAGAATTTAATTACTCGATCGGTGTAGTAAGCTCAAGTTTAATTTGAGTATAGAATTTTAAACTACCAACTAATCTTGTGTTGCCTTGAAATCATCTTTATTATAGTCTTTAAAATTATACTGTCACACAGTTTAGCTCTCTAAAATTTTCAAAATAGAAAAGTAGGTTTCTATAAGTGAATTTGAAGATTACAATTGCGTATGTTAAATAGAATTATAATATTATTAAAATAACTATAATATAATAAATATATTTTTTATAAATCATAATCTTATTTCTTAGCTGTTTGAACTTGACTACTTAAATTGATTTGCTCTGTTTAATTCGCTAAAATAACGGGACGATCGTAGAGCAAGTTGATTTGTTAAAAAATTCTAAAAACTACTATTTTTCTTTAATTTTTTCGACTTAATTTTTTTTACTGACCCAACCAAACTAAACACTAAAATTAATCAACCAATTTTTTTTTTAAGGTATTAGGGTTTTGTTTCAAATTTCTGTTATCTTCTTTCACTCAAACACGAATATACCTACTCCACCATCGTACTCTTGCGGTCTAAGCATGCGCTACTTCAACGATCTTTAAGACTTGTTTTATTATGATGGTGGTTTTGTTTTAGCATTTGCTGTTATTTAATGTTGGTTTTTTTTTGACAATTTTTTTATGCTAGTTGTATTTTGTTTTGACTTTTTGCTTTATTGATCGATGATGATTGCATTTATTTTTATTGTGAAGTGTTAAAATATTAAGTAGACCAACTTGTAAAGTCTGTCGATCCATAATAGATTAGTACTTTTGACTTGACCCGCTCTGCCTTACCTCACTTTGTGACGGGTTAATTAGGACCGGTCCAATACATATGAAGGCATAAAAAGAATTTTAATATGAGGTCTAAAATAAATTTTTTAAATTAAAATATGACATCATTAAATTAATATAATTGATATTATATAATATTTTTTTTAATTAATTTAATATTATTGAGATAATATTAAATTTAAAAATAATTTATATGTCTTAATATGAGGACTTTTTATTAAGTAAATATTTTTTTGAGGCTTTTGATAAAGTAAACATTTTATTTTTCATAGAAACCTAAAACGATTGGTTTAATGGCCACACACCCTCGGGCCCACCCTGCTAATCACGGGACAAGCTAGCACGCTTTGTCGCTCCAAATTTATTCTTGAAGATTTTGTTAATTTTTATAGATGTTTACTGTACAATTTTTTTTCTGCCATGATTTTATCATCTGAGTTTTTTTTATAAATTTTTTATCGAGATAATACTCTATATCCCTTTAATTGTTTTCTAGGGTTTTGATATACTCCCACAAACAACTTGTATACTTCCCTTATATTTTTCTATAATGATTTGAGAGTGCTAAAAATGATGAGTTGTTGACTTGATATTGCAACATAGTTGAGATATCACATTATTCATGTGATGTTTTAGAATTATATTTTTAATAAAAAAGAAAACGTAAAAATTGTCAATCAAATCCTATCTTCTCATTGTTTAACATGGTAAAAAAATGTTAAATATGTATAATTTTTTGAATAATTTTAACACATTTTTATAAAATTGTTCTCGATTGGTTTCTATAAAATATTTATTGAGAGATTTAAAGAGAAATATGTAGAAAATATTTATCGATAAAATGTTAAAAAAAACTCCACATAGGTGAGATGTTTCAAATTCAAATATGAGACATGATATTCAACTTTACAATATTAATATTTTTCAATTAAATTAGGTCTTATAGATATTAAATTCATTACTTAACTTCAACTATTTCATTCATTGTGAAAATAATCATTTTTTGATCATGTAAATTTGTTTACAATCAATTGGAATTTCTTTAATTAAAAGTATTATTAGGTTTTAAATTACACGTGATTTTAAATTAATGTAGAGATAAAAAATATACATTATTTATAAGATTTGATCTAAATATTTTTTTAAAGGATAAGTAAGAGGACCATACTATTTTAGCATTTATAAAAGTTTTAAATTATCATAAACTTTTAATTGAACTAATTATTATCGAAATTAAGATAAAAGACTTACTATATAAACATAAATTGAAATAAACTAAACTTAAAATACCTAAGCAAAAATTGAATTAAATTTATATAACCTGCATATTGTTTTTAATATTATAAAAGTAGATCTCAATTGGATTAATGTCATGGCAAATCCTAATATGTATTCTTGACCACCATGTTAAAAAAACTCAAACTAAGTCCAACTCAGATAATAATTGCAAGGATTTTGAATTCAAGATTTTCCACTTCTTTGTATTTAAGATTTGTCAAACTAACCACTTTATAATTTGACAAAAACAGAACCAAACATAAATATTTAATGTTAAAAATTATATATTAATTTCTTTAAAATTTGAAACATTATTATTTTAATTAAAAAAAATGATATTATTAGAACATTTTCAGTTAATATGTCATGAACATCATATTTTCAGTTCATTAATCTTCTTTCTTCAAGTGCTAGTGTGTTCTCTGTATTCTGAATTGAAGTTAAACTCAGTAGCAGCAGCAATACTAACAAATATAGAAGTGATGTTGAATAAACAAAAATCCATCTTCTTCTTCACACTCTTCTCAATTCATCTCCTTCAATCAACAACCTCAAATCCAATCCCCTCTTACCCATGCAAACCACCACACCACTCTCACTACTCATTCTGCGACAAATCTCTCCCTATTACCAAAAGAGTAAACTCCCTCATCTCCCTCCTAACGCTCTCCGACAAAATCCAACAGCTCTGTAACAACGCTTCCTCAATTCCCAATCTCGGCATTCCTTCTTATGAATGGTGGTCTGAGTCTCTCCACGGTATAGCAACTAACGGTCCCGGCGTTAGTTTTAACGGAACCGTTAAATCCGCAACTGAGTTCCCTCAAGTTATTGTTTCGGCTGCTTCGTTTAACCGTTCGGTTTGGTTTCTTATTGGATCTGCTGTGGGTGTAGAAGGTAGGTCCATGTTTAATGTGGGCCAGGCTGGGTTGACTTATTGGGCCCCCAATGTTAATATTTTTAGGGATCCTAGATGGGGGAGAGGACAGGAAACTCCTGGTGAGGATCCTATGCTTGCTTCTGCTTATGCTATTCAGTTTGTTAGAGGTCTTCAAGGTGTTCAAGGAATCAAAACTGTGTTCAATCATCATCATCATTGGGGAAATGATCATGATCATGATGATAATGATGATGGTCTTATGGTGTCTGCTTGTTGCAAACATTTCACTGCTTATGATTTGGAGAAATGGGGAGAGTTTGCTAGGTATAATTTTAATGCTGTGGTAAGTTTGGTCTTCTTTTATTGGATTGGCATGATGTGTTTGGATTTGGATAGTTAATAGATAATGTTAATTGTTAGTGTTATTGTTAGTTTAGTCTGTTATTGATGTTTATGTTATCTGAAGTTAGTTTTTTTTTTTAGTTACTTGCCTTCATCGCGTGTATATACTAGTATATTTGCAATGGATGGGGAGATAAATTTTGTTTAGTTATATATATATATATATATATATATATATATTGTGTTTTTGTATTGATAACACTAGTAAGTGTTGTAAGTTCCTGGTAAGATTTTTAATGAGGCAAATGCATTTAATGAGGTATATTAGTTTTTGTTTTGAGCTGCTTCCTTGGGTTTTGGTTTAGTCCTCTCAAGTTTCTTTTGTATTTTCTCGTTTATTTTAATGAATTTGTTGGGGTGTTGCAAATGATAGGTGGTGGTTTAAAGCCAACATAGTTGAGATGACTTCTCTGCTATGCGATGCTTTTGCACTCTAATTTTTTGCTTAAAAATAAAGCCTTGTAATTTGATATAATTGAAATGGTGTAAATAATGAAAAGTAACAATTATGGTATTCGAATTGTCAATAAGAATGATCACGTGAATTGTGTATCATGGATTGTTTCTATGATTTTACTTATAAGTTATGCAACATAAGCTATTGTGAGAATAGAAAGTAGCAGTAGAATGGAGCTTTGTTTTTCTGAAATGGGTCGAGAACAACATAAGCAAAGTGAGTTGGGATTGCAATACTGTGACCAAACTGTTAGTTGTTTGTGAGCTAAGCTTTTTGGGTTATTGTGTTGAGTGAAATTGGTTTTGTAGGTATCACAACAGGATTTGGAAGACACTTACCAGCCACCGTTTCGTGGTTGTGTTCAACAAGGGAAAGCGAGTTGCTTGATGTGTTCTTATAATGAAGTTAATGGTGTTCCTGCTTGTGCTAGTGAGGATCTTCTGGAACTGGTTAGAAACAAGTGGGGATTTGAAGGGTAAGGATTTGAGATACTTTTGAAATCTAAATCCATGTCATTGAGAAAAATAAGAAAACAAAATGATCTTTTGGTTATATTAGGATTGGTGGTTTTGACTTTTGAGTGTAGGTATATCACCTCAGACTGTGATGCTGTGGCTACTGTTCTTGAGTATCAGCATTATGCAAAATCTCCAGAAGATGCTGTTGCTGATGTTCTTAAAGCAGGTATTTTTCTGTCTCTGTAAATGTGTGGTTTTATTGAATTCATTGCAGGGACTTTATATGAATTGGGTAGTTTCCAAGGTATTTTAATTTGTTTGTTTTTTTTTTTAGGTGTGGATATTAATTGTGGAACATTCATGCTTCGGCACACTGAGGCTGCCATTGAACAAGGAATGGTGAAGGAGGAAGATTTGGATAGAGCTCTTTTCAACCTTTTCTCTGTTCAAATGCGCCTTGGCCTGTTTGATGGAGATCCCAGAAGAGGAAAGTTTGGCAAACTGGGACCTCAGGATGTTTGCACAACGGAACACAAAACACTTGCACTTGAAGCTGCAAGGCAGGGGATTGTACTGCTGAAGAATGACAACAAGTTCCTTCCCTTGGATAGGAATGATGGTGCCTCCTTAGCTATCATTGGCCCAATGGCAACTACAAGCAAATTAGGTGGTGGTTATTCAGGTATGGTTTTCATATTGGAGCATTGCAATTTGTCCATCTTCATTTAATTGTTTAGTTCAATTTTGCTCGCACTATCCTCCCTTGGATTTATGGAACCCTGCCTTTCAGTGCCTAACGGTAAATATGCAAAGCTGAACTGCCAAGCATGCATCTATAAGTTGTTTCCCGAAATTTGATTTTTGTTTGCTTGCTGACTTGAATGTCTGATGCATTGCCTGAGAAATTTGATTGTGCTCAATGTCTAATGGGCTTGTTCTCACGGTATTATAGTACATAATAACTACATAGTATTTAGTGAATAAGAAAAAGTTTCCGTATATAAATTGATTGACCTGCATTACTTATTTCCGAACTATAGCACTAAAAATATTACTGAGCTTTGGGGAAGTTTCTCAGTGTCTTAGCTAATGACCTGCGAGAGGCATCATCTCCCATTTATGATACAAGGCTGCTTTCTGAAATTTCCATATTCTTTGGCCATTTAAGACTAAATGTTTCTATCTTTCAGAAGACTCCATAATTCTTGATGCTGAATCTTATATTTTTAACCTGATAATGTAGGAATTCCTTGCTCCCCAAAAAGCTTATATGATGGACTTAAAGAATATGCAAGGACGATATCCTACGCTTTTGGTTGCCGTGATGTACCATGTGATTCTGATGAAGATTTTGCTGAGGCTATAGACATTGCAAAAGAAGCAGATTTTGTCGTTGTAGTTGCTGGGCTTGATACAACACTAGAGACAGAGGATCTCGATCGAGTTAGTCTTCTTTTACCTGGTAAACAAATGGACCTTGTATCCCATGTTGCTGCTGCTAGTAAAAGACCAGTGATTTTAGTTCTTACTGGTGGAGGACCTCTTGACGTCTCATTCGCTGAAACAAATCAACTAATTGCAAGTATTCTTTGGGTGGGGTACCCTGGTGAAGCTGGTGGAAAAGCACTAGCTGAAATTATCTTTGGAGAGTTCAATCCAGGTATGTATTGTATTAATAAATGAATATGCTGCTCGAAAAGGGTGTCATTATACATAGTGAACAGTTGAAGTTGATTTTGATGCAGCTGGTAGGCTTCCGATGACTTGGTACCCTGAGTCATTTACCAATGTTCCCATGAACGACATGAGAATGCGAGCCGATCCTTCGCGTGGTTATCCAGGAAGGACCTACCGATTTTATACTGGAAGTAGAATATATGGATTCGGGCACGGCTTAAGTTACAGTGATTTCTCATACAAGTTTTTGTCAGCTCCAAGTAAACTTAGTTTGTCTAGAATCACCAAAGGTGGTTATAGAAAAAGCTTATTAAACAAGGTAGAAAAAGATGTGTATGAAGTTGATCATGTTCATGTCGATGAGTTGCAAAATTGCAACTCATTAAGATTCTTAGTGCATATTTCTGTGATGAACCTTGGTGATTTGGATGGAAGTCATGTGGTGATGTTGTTCTCTAAATGGCCTAAAGTTATACAAGGTTCTCCAGAAACCCAGCTTGTTGGATTCAGTCGTTTGCATACAATTTCTAACAAATCTATTGAAACAAGTATTTTGGTGGATCCTTGTGAACACTTCAGTTTTGCAGATGAACAAGGAAAAATGATATTGCCCTTGGGCCATCATGTTTTGAACGTAGGGGATGTAGAGCACACTATTTCTATTGAAATTTTTTGATGGCTTGTAAAATGTCAACTGCCTAATTCCTTGACGAGTTGACATTTTACTAAAAAAATAATGATCAAATATATGTGTTGTAAAATTCAATTTATGTATATGTTTTCATGGATTAGGTTTATTATTTATTGTCAATACAAGTCTATATAGACATGAATTTGTCCACATAACAGTAAGTTGACATGAATTCATTAGACATGAAAAATAGACCTAATAATGAATGTAACATTAATTTTAGATGTTAAATATGAAAAATCATATACTTTAGCAAATAAACAAGTAAAAATGAGAGTTTTTGATGTAAATATTTCTTTTTTTATTTCTTTTTCTCAAAATGCCACTCTTTGAAATTTTTTTTCCAAAATGCCACACTTTTTAAATTCAATAGGAAGTCTCTCCCTGGGGAAGCGACCTCCTACATGGATCTGCCACTTTTTTTATTTTATTTTTTTGAAAAATTGGTTATTATAATTAATTTAATTATTTAAAAAATAAAATATATTAATAAATTTGTAAATACAGTTTTTAATTTAATTATTATTATTATAATAATTAAAAATTATTATAATTAAATTACGTTATTAATTATTTAAAAAATAAAAATACTAATAATTAATTAAAAAAAATACATTAATAAATTATAAATAAATGTTATATTTTTATTATTGTTATTATGATAATAAATAATTATTATACTTATAATTAAAAATTATTATATTTAAAATTATATTATGAATTATATATGTTATATTATAAATTTCAAAATAAATAAATGATAATAAAAATTGAAATACATGAAATTTGGAAAAATAAAAGACATCAAATTTATATCAATGATGTCCACCTAAATGGCCCCATGATAACTTTAAATGTATGAGTGAATGATGCAAAGACACTAAAGAACTTGTGTGTAGAAGTTGGGGAAGGAGTTGTGACCACTGTGCATAAACATCAAACATCAACTCAACATCTTCGTCGTCGCAAATCTTCATGAGTTCAAACCTTGTTGTATTTTCACCAAAGAACACAAGGTCTTTGGCTGGGGAAACGACTTCCTGATGAAGTCTGATTGCATGTGAAATCGTTCCCCGAGGAAGCGACCTATAAATACGCATTGGGTCTTCAGTGTTTTTGCATCATTCTACCACAACTCCTTCCCCAACTTCTACACACAAGTTCTTTAGTGTCTTTGCATCATTCACTCATACATTTAAAGTTATCACGGGGTCATTTAGGTGGACATCATTGATATAAATTTGATGTCTTTTATTTTTCTAAATTTCATGTATTTTAATTTTCATGTTAGCAATATAAATTTCTTTTCATTTAATTTTTATTATTATTCAATTTTTATTATCATTTATTTTGAAATTTATAATATAACATATATAATTTATAGTATAATTTTAAATATAATAATTTTTAATTATAAGTATAATAATTATTTATTATCATAATAACAATAATAAAAATATAACATTTATTTATAATTTATTAATGTATTTTTTAATTAATTATCAGTATTTTTATTTTTTAAATAATTAAATTAATAACTTAATTTAATTATAATAATTTTTAATTATTATAATAATAATAATTAAATTAAAAACTTTATTTACAAATTTATTAATATATTTTATTTTTTAAATAATTAAATTAATTATAATAACCAATTTTTCAAAAAAA
>JBBPBS010000738.1:7561297-7616898 GCA_037974835.1 Cicer judaicum | reverse complement strand
AAAAAAAAAAAAAAAAAAAAATGTGGCAGATCCATGTAGGAGGTCGTTTCTTCAGGGAGAGGCTTTCTCTTCAGGAGGTCGCTTCCCCACGGAGAGACTTCTTGTTGAATTTAAAAAGTGTGTCATTTTGGAATTTTTTTTCTAAAGAGAGACATTTTGAGAGAAGAAAATACAAAAGGGAATATTTACATTAAAAACTCTAAAAACGAAAGTTTTGAAATTATTTGGATGTTGAATGGGTATTAGAATTCATAAAGATAAAAAGATTCAAAAGAAACTAGTATCAAGGATGCAGAGCCAGAAAGTAGCTAATAAAGGTGCGAAAGTAACTAAAAAAAGTTGCAAGAAGAGTGAAACTACAGATCAAGGTATATATTTTGAGAGCGCACACGTGTAGTTCAAAATATAAACATAAATCTTGGATCCAGAAGTTGTGTTTTTGGTGCTAATGAATTCAATACAAAATTATTCAATCGTGTGATGCACACGTATTTAATATTTATTTGCTTTAAAATCTCTCTAATTTTATTATTGTTAATTTTTAAAAGTATTTCATTTCAAATTTTGCTTTAGATCTATAAATTTATTGGGTTAGCTCTGGAAATGTCCAATGAAATAAAGAAAATTGGAAACATATATTTAGACTGATACCTTCATATTTGTAATTTTTGTCAATGAAATTCCTACGCTCTAGTCAATCCTAAAAATAAAAATAAAAAATCAGACAATTTACACATCTTTTCGGAAAAATCCAGAAAAAGTAGTTTTCTTTTTTTTCTATGAAATTCTTGAATGAAAAAAAATTCATTTTTCTAACTTTTTTAGTAGTTATTTTGTTAACTGAAAAATTCAAAAATGAATTTACTAATTATTTTTTATTAAGAAATCTCATTAACAAAATAACTACCTATAAACTTATTTTGCAAATTTATAAACTTTTTGTTTGTCTATCGAAAATTTAGAAAATAATTTTTTTTTTATATTGAAAATTTTGATAGACAAATTTTTGTCAACATCTTTTTATTTTTACTAAAAATTTCGAAAATAAAAAATTTGACAGACAAAACTTGTTCTCAACTTTGTTTTTTGTCTGTTAGAAATTTTAAAAACAAAATTTGGTAGACAAAAACTTTTTTCAAACTTTTTTTTCTTTTAAATTTCTAAAACGAAAAAATTTAGTAGGCAAATTGTTTTCTCAACTTTATTTTGTCTATTAGAAATTTTAAAAACAAAAAACTTAGCAGATATCAAATGGATCCAAAAAATTTCAATGAGAAAAAGTAAAAATAGTAGAGATAAAATTGAATGTTTTAAAAATTGTTTAGTAGAGCTCAAAGTTAAGAATATCAAACCTAATTTCCTAAAGTAGACTAACTAGATTATTCGTCAACAAAAATAAAATTCACCAATTCATTTTTATTAAGATCCATAATATCAAAATATTCAATTTCACCATAATAATCATTTTTATTTTTATTGTTTCGAATCAAAATATTGTGTTGATAAAAAGAAATAAAAAATACTTCATTGAGATTCAACCTTTTGTTTAATTCAATTTTATTCTATTTCATTAGTATTATATGGTCATGTGTGTCTCTAAGGATTGAAGATCGTAGTATACAGCTTTTGTTTTTGATAAGGAACAATTTTAAAATGTATTAATTTTATTTTTTATTTTAGAAAAATAATAAATTTTACTATAAATATAAATTTTAAATTTAAACTTAAATGAACACGTCCAACTCAATAAGATTGAAGATTGAATTAGGACTACGCAATTGGATCAATCTCGATCAAGGTCACAACTACTTGCTAGATTGCATTATTATATTATACATACACGTAATTGGATTTTGAGGAGTTGGTAACGCCTACGTTATTAATCAATATCAATAAAGGTTACAACAACTTCACATTAAATGACTTTGTGGAAAAGATTGTCATTCCTCTACATCATTAATTAATTAATTATTAGCTCAATTTCTAAATATAAGACTATATAAATTAAATTACTAGAATTAAGAAAATATATAGTAGTATTAAATTAATTAAGAATTAGTTTTATTTTTATATATTTACTTTTCAAAAAATGTTTTTATGATAATAATTATTGTTGATTATAAAAAATATATAGATTGATTAAAAGAATGTTAGTAAAAAGTAATTAATATAATTTAAAATTAAAAAAATATCTTATAAATAATAAAAAAAAAACAAAGATAATAATTTATAACAAATTCCTCTAGCCTCCACCAAAGTAATTCGCATATCGGTTTAGTCCAAGTAAATAGTCTTTACTACTCTTAATTTAATTTGTTATATTTTTAATGACTAAATTTATTAGTTATGAACGGTAATTTAAACAACAACCTTAATACGAATTTTCTTCAGATTTCATAGTAAAATGAGATAATTATATTTCTTAAAATTTTTTTTTCCTATATTTTATCATGGATAAAGTATTTATTAAATATTCTACATGAATAAGAAAAAAAATGTAATTTAAATGAATTATAATTAATATCAGGATGTAGGAGTATTCCTAAGTTTGGGTAATTCCTCATTAATTTAATAAAATATATCAATTTTTATTAATTTATTTTACTTATATTTATTTTATTAGGGAACGAGTATTTGCAATCGATAGGATTAGGAGTCTCTATGTTGTTTGAAATAGTTAGATGAAAATGAATACACATTCTCATTGGCCATAAGGAATTATGTAGTGCTCTATTTTTGGTGGAGTAAACATGCACCACGTCGATATCTATTAGAGTGACACAATTTTAATTTCAGTTGGACCAACAAATATTTATGCCACATTATTATTTTAAGAGTATCATCATCACCATTAATATAATTTAAAGAGGGGGTGGAGTGGTTTGGAGGAAAGGGAAAAAGAGAAACGATGGATTAGTATGAACTTAGAAGAGTACGTTTTTAGTCTCTTTTTGAAAGTGGAGTGTTTTTGTTCTAACTTTTAAAATGAGTAAATTTTCTAAAATTCAATTTTAGTCTTCTGATGTTTGTTAAGAGGATTTTAAACGACATATTTTAAAAGCATACAGGCCATAACATATTTAAAAAATTGTGAAATTAAAACCCAATTTTCAAATGATAACAGAATATTATAATTTTTTTAATTAATTTTTTTATAATTAAAATGAAATCATCAAAAATAAATCTGACAAAGAAAAAGATAAATACACCGTTTGAACAAAAAAAAAAGAACATTTTGACTAAGTTCAACTAATAAATGTCTTGTTTCTCTTGGAGAACAACTAAGAGAGTAGGTTGGTTCAGTTTTAATGCAATATAGAGATAACTTTTTTGAAGAGGATAAACAAATGAGTAAATCGAGTATACAATTTCTTGATCATGAAGAGGAGGGTCAGGGAGTCAATTTCAAACATAACATTACTAATACCATTATCACGAGCCATTAAACACTAATGCGAAAAGCCTATAATATTTCCACAAATAAGAAGCTACTACATGCCACTTTGAATTAGAAACCACAAATGAACTCACCATTATGGTCTCCAAGGATTCTCCCACAAGCCGATGAACCATAATATGAGTGTAAGCACTATCAACATTCATCTTCATAACCCCGCATAGAGTTTAATTCATGCTTTTTGATTAGGGGTAGTAAAGTTTTGTTGGAGAACCTTACTCTTGATCAAAGAGTTATGAATAAAGTCAATTTGGTTAGAAATATAATGCCACAAATCACTCTTTATCTTTATACATTGGGAGAATACTAAAGAATTTCGATCTTTCTAAAGTTCATTAGCTGCCATGCCAAATAACATTTTTCATGCCCAATAGATGTTTTCAATGTCGTTGTCAGTCAAATTTCATTTAAGACAAGAATAAGTACCAAAAAGCCAACCCAAATAATTAACTCTAAAATTCAAGCATAATAACTCTATTGCAAAGTAGTTGGACATCTTCACAATCCCTCACAATGTGCATAATTGTCTCAAGTGTAGAGATACAACACTAACATATATCGTCCGAGGCCATACTTCTATGACACCTCTCAACATTTGTTAGGAGTCTCCAATGTGCTATCTTCCAAAACATCGTCCTGACTTTGACTGGGCCTTGCCAATTCCAAACCTCATTGAATAGTGGTTTCATTGTTTGGGAGTAAATTGGTCGTTAGTGAGTGACACCCACGTGGAAAAATCCGGTGAAGCATAAGTTGGAGGCTTCAAGAATCAAATTTTCTCACAGATTGACTTAAACAAAATTTGTTGCAATTTACTCTAAGTCCAATTTGTATTATTGGTGTACTTCGATACAGAAAACTTATATTCTCTAAGTGGAAGATTTGAAATATTGAATCAACAAACTTTTTACAATAATATTCAGTGTTCTTTTTCAAAATTTTGTAAAATGATCATCACAAATAACTTAGCCTACATGATAAATAATTATTAAAAAAGAACTCATTTATGTTTATATTTATATTTTTGTGCACATCATAATAATTATTAACTAAGTTAAATTTAACTTAGAGTTCTGAATGGGTCATTGTACATGTAAATGGATAGTAGTTGGTGGTAGGATGTTGAACAACAAATGCAATGGAGGGCTTCAACTGAAAGTGATGGTAAAAAATAGTTATCATTTTAATAATGTAAATTTAACATACTAATATTACACTACTTAACTTTTTTAATAAATATATTATGTAAATTTAAAATAATTTAACATATCATGCTAAAATGCATAAAAGTTAATGTCTAATATGTTTTTATTTAACGACGTTAATCTTTACTCATATAAATAACATACTAAATTATTTATAGTTTATGTAAAAAGTTATAAAAATAATGTATATAATTATTGTGCCCTCTATTTTTCTTCGTTACCCCATATTTTATCTATAACAAAATACCATGTCCCACAACTTTTATTATTTATTTTATCAACTTACTCTCCCTTATAAGAGCTCTATTTGGAATTTGGTTCCTTGAAGAAAAGGCTAGCTACCTGGCTGGTCCTAGATGTAAAGTGGTGGTAGAATAGATGCTCCTATTTGTTCTTTTTTTTCTTCTTCTAGAAAGTGCCTAATTAATCAAAAACAAAATCCTTTATTTTTTTTCTTCTTTCTAGCTAGTACATATTTGCAATAAGTATAGAGCTGAAGATTGTAGAAATTGTGTATCATAAATTGTGACTTAAGCCCAAACCTTTCCAGAAAATGAATGATCCCAAGTATGGTTATCCCTACCCTGCTCAAGGTAACTTTATCATCTTTCTTCTCTTCATACAAACTATATTGTTGATTATCAAATAATATTTGAAGCCTTATTCCAATTTTGAACCACACTTTTTTTTGTTAAACTATAGCTTTCTAATTTCTATCAAATACTATGCTTAAAAGTTTCATCCCAAATTTTTATTTTCCACATACATGATAGTTTTTTTTTTTGGGTTACACATGATATGTTAGATTGGTGGTTGAGAAAACAACCCCCTAATTTTCCTTTTTTAGATAAAAATTGCATTTTTTCCCCACTTTTTCCTTCTAATTTGTTTTGTACATTTATATATTCATAAATCATGTCTTTAATTTGAGGGGAACATTTTTGTTGTTAGGGTATCAAGGTCCACCAGTGATGGCACCACCTCAATATGCTGCTGCACCACCTAGAAAACAAACTGGATTCCTTGAAGGATGGTCAGTTCCCCAACTTTCCTTATTTTTATACCGCGAATTATTTCAAAAAATTCAAATTTTAATTGAAATAATTTTTTACAAAATTTTATTTATTTTTAGTAAAATTTTGGATTAGCGGAATAATTTTTTTTTATCATCCTAAAAAAACCAAATAACATGAAATAAAAAATTATATATTTTAATTTATTTTTTGTTTGTGTTTATGTAAATTTGTATTAATTTTTGTTTCTTAATTTCAGTCTTGCAGCTCTATGTTGTTGTTGCCTATTAGATGAGTGCTGTTGTGACCCTTCAGTCATATTTATCAGCTGATAAAGTATGTTAGTAAATGCAGCTACAAAAATACAAATAAAGAAATTAATTACCAAATTAAATGATGCTTCAAGCGAGCTTAATTCAGTTATATGTATAGTTGAATATATAGTTTTACTTGCTACTTGGTTGTAAGTTATATATATGGTTTTACATATTTTCTTGTGATTTAATAATATGTAATGCTATGTGAAAGAAAAAAAAAAAAACAGTTCTTGAGTAACATTGGGTCCCCTGTGTTTTGATCACCTTTATCTTTGTGAATTCATCAATTTGAATTTGATTTTGATTTTAATTGAAATTTCAATTTGATTTTGATTTTAATTGAAATTTGGAACGTAACTTTGGCAAATCGTCAACGTGGAAGACGCGTGAAACATATTCAAGAGTGTATGGCGGTTTATAAACATAATAAATCTAAAATAAGAAATAAAATTTAAACAGAAATAAAATTATATGTTTTAATAATATTATATTTTAAATCTTAAATATATTTAAATTAAAATAAAATTATCTAAAAATATTTATACATATTATTCTGATAGACTTTAACGGTGAACAACTTTTAAAAAGTAAATTATTAGACTTATAAACCCTTGTTTAGGAGTATCAATACTTATACTCCTATGTTTCCTTAATCATTTTTATCTGTTTATCTTTTTGAATCTATCATTTGAATTTTAGATGTCTCTTGAAATTATGATGTTAAATTTTAATTGTTAATTTTAATTAAGGGTGTTTAAAAAAACTAAAAGTTAAATTAAACTGTAGAATTGAATCGAACTGTTTTTAAGTTGAATTGATTTATAAAAATTAAGAATCGAATTGTTTTCGAACTAATTTTTTAAAACTAGAACTGAATTGAATCAGTTTTCGGTTTTTTCAGTTTGAAAAATTAAATCGAATTGATTTTTAATTCGAAAAAACTAGAATTGAATTTATTTTTTAAAACTAGAATTGATTTTTAAATCGAATTGAATTGATTTATAAATCAATTCAGTTTAATTTTTTTAAATTAAAAATTAATTTGATTTAATTTTCAAATAGTTCTAGTTTAGAATTGAATTTTGCCACCTCTTATTTTTATATAATTAAATTTGATTTGAATTTCAAATTAAATGTGGAACGTAACCTTGGCAAACAGTCAACGTGGATAATGCACAAAACTTTTATTCAAGAGCTAGCTTTGTGGCAGTTTGAACTTTGTAATGTACTTATTTAATTTTTGTAATGTAACCATTCATCTCATACAATAATATCTTATTTGCAATATTTGTTTGTATCATAGTATTATTTATCACTTTAGGTTATCAATTAAACATTAATTAATTTGTCTACTAATATATTCTTGATTTAAGATCTACATCAAGATTTTATTTGGGTTTTTAGTTGTGAGTTTGAATATTCTTTCTTTAATTATTGGGTTAAAGATGAAAATCAAAAGGAAAGATGATGAAATGTTAAGGATTCTTAAAGGAAGAGGATGAAGAAAGAGGAAAAATAAACAAAATTATTAAAACAAAATATTTTAATTTAAAATAATTACATATAAAATAAAATTAATTTTTCAAAAAGAAATATTTTCATTATCATTTTTAAAAGGCCTAACAAACAAAAAAATTAGTGATAATCTTAAAAAAAATAAACTTTCATTATCATTGTTGAAATATGTGTTAAATTTAGGATTTTTTCAATATGCATATATTGCTTTTCTTTAAAATTGATTGATAAAACCGAATGGAGATCTAAGATGAAACATTTTATCACAAAGGCCGTCATTATGTGGACAAATTGGCCAACATTGATTACAATGGATAGTTTACCTTATCAAGAGTTTAGATTGACTTTCACTTTTCTTAAAATCTGTAATGATTTAATCATTCATAGATATGATTATAGAGATATTTATGTTAAAAGTAAAAATTTATGATAATTTAACAATTGTGATTGTAATTGAGTGATGGTGTAAATTTTTTTTGTATTAATGATATATAAAAATTAAATTTTAAAATAAATACGAAAGAAATAAAAAAGAGATATGAAAAGAAAAAAATATTATTTTTGAAAAGACAATAATATCCCTTAAACTAAAAAAGACATTTAATAAAAATAATTTAGTAAAATTATTATTTTATTCCCTTGATTTGTTTGAAATAAGAAACTAAGGAAATGTGTAAGGAGTAGCTTAAAATCATTTATAAAAGTAGTGTGTGTGCTAGCGAAAGTTTATACATATCTAGATTGTGAGTGCAATTGCTCTTTAGTTTTAAGTTGCAAATCTTGCTATCAAAATCCATAAATTCCACAATGCAGGAGAATTTAACCGAACGAATTATCTTGATACCGTTACATATTGGGGCATGCACAAATAGAACAGTGTAAGGTCACAATTACACAGCTAATTTAATGCAAATCAGAATCTCATTATATATCATTTATTCAACTCTCATGTTTATTCATTACACGTTATTTCTGTTTAATAAATACATCCATAGAAGAGATCTAATAGACATAGGATTTCAGTACTTATAACACATAACATCAAACATGGCTTTATGCAGCAACTGGCTCTTCATTGATGCAGTGTGCTTCCTCGTTTAAATGCTCGTTGAAGCCACATTTACTGTCCATAAGATCACCACAACCACCACATCCTCCACCACAGCCTCCACCACAGCCACTACTCTTCTTCATGCTGTCATTTTCATATCCTCCACCATAGCCACCACTCTCCACCATATTTCCACACCCTCCTCCACAACCTCCACAACCACCACTCTGCAGAGTATTTCCACACCCTCCTCCACATCCTCCACCACAACCACCACCACACCCACCACTCTTCATCATACTTCCACACCCTCCTCCACAGCCGCTGCCACAACCACCCCCGCAACCACCACTCTTCATCATACTTCCACAGCCACTGCCACAGCCACCACCACAGCCCCCGCAGCCACCACTCTTTGTCATACTTCCACACCCTCCACCACAACCACCACCGCAGCCCCCACAACCACCACTTATCACTACATTCCCACAGCCACTGCCACAACCACTACCACACCCTCCACTTGAGAGTAAAACCTTTTTTGTTATCCCAGCATCTCCAGTGCCCAATTCACTGCTTAACTCCACTCCGTTCAAGTCATTCCTTACAATTTCCTCATCAGTGTCATTCACCGTCAAATCTTTACTTTTAGCAATAATGCCTTCATATCCTTCCTTTTTCATTATATCAGAAGCAATAAAAGCCAATATGATACCGGGCAACACCATCCACTTTTCCTTTGCCTATTTAATTTTAGAAAGGAAAAACCAAACAGATTGGAGAAAAAAGCAGAAATTAATATTACAATATTGTTAACAAGAAAATCTTTAATATAGTATTAGTAACTAGCAAGAAAGTAAGGTACCAAAACAAGTTTAGATTTCAAGTCCAGCAATGCTACTGCTTTTCCATAAGGATCTTCTATGGAGAATTCAACTGCTGTTAAGAAGTTCATTTCATTTCCTTGATTCACATGATATCTCAGTTCATATTCTCCCTTTCTTCCCGGAAAAATTTTCACCTGTGCCACAAATCAAATAAAATGAATTTTATAACGTTTGAACATTGTACCAGCCCAACTCTCTCTGATGTTCATCTTTTAAAATTTGATGTCAACCGCAGCTAATGAGTTCCATGCTCAGATCATATAGATACACTTTATGAATTTCTCATTCTCAATAGCTTTCGCAAACAGAATAACAAATTTGAAATTTTAAGAGAATTTCTTATGAAGCAATGGAAATCACATACAAAGCAAGACAATCAGAGAGTAGATAATGTGTATTATCAAGTCATTGTCAATCTCGCCGATCTAATATGTATATGCACTGTGTAACTTTCAACTGGGCAAATTTGATAAACCATTCCAGACAAAAATAAATTGGAGCCTGGATTTGAGTTTGATTGTCTCTCAACATGGCATCAAAGACGCTCTAGTTATCATGCCATTGCCAATGACTAGGTTTTTAAAATGTATGCATTTAGGTGTAGGCCTCTCTGCCAGGTACAGAAGAAAATGGGATTAGAATATTTGTGCTTCTTATTTTAATCCTAACATCACCTTGAAGTCCACATTATTGACAGCAGTATACCCTTCATTTGATTTGCGTATACATTGAATGAAGAAGAATCAAAACCAAGAAATCTCATGGCATGGAAAGATGATTTTAGGACAGAAAAATAAATGCTTACCAGCTTGGTGCCTGTAAGCTCAAAGATATGGCCATCATTCTTGCTTTTGTTTGGAAGGTGTAACAACCAAAAGTTGTCCATAAAACTCCACCCGTTTTCCATGTACTCAGCAAGAGTGCGAGTTTCACCAGACTCCATGAGGCCAACGACCTCCTTGCCAAGGTTTTCTACGTTCTTTACACTATTCAAGTCCCTGGAATGTAATCAAAGATATGAATTACGTTATTCAAGTCCCTGGAATGTAATCAAATATTTGAAAGACCATCACAGGCTTCTGATAAGCGTCAGTAATTTTGCATATAGATGTAAACTTCATGGAACTCAGACATAATGACAATCATAATCAATATCAATTTGTACAGATATTTGTTATCCGACTTAATTTTAAGACAACCACATGGAAAAGTGTGCTTTAAGCAGATTATGCAGCTCAACTAGTTCAACTGCATTACCAAGTGCTCCATGTTTTCTCATAAGTATCCTCAACCTCAATAGCTTCTGCAGGCATTTATTCCCCCTATTTGTGACACATAATATTTGTGTCTAAATGAATTTATCACATAAATGGATTGTTGATTTTCTGTTGGCACCACCTCAACTATTATTATACTTATGAACGAAGGCTGAAATTTGTATTGAACCATATCTCCACATAGAAAGATAACGCTATAATGACAGTCAAAATTGGCTTTTTATTCAAAAAAATTGTCTATCAGTATACACATTTACAAACACATGCGGTGGATCAACACAATTGATAATCTTGGAATTAGATGCAAGCTAGCACTAGGTGGTTCAGAGATTATTCAAATGCAATAAAACAAGTTGACATTTCCAAGACACAAAACATAACACATTTGAAGCAGTAAATTACATGCTCATATCTCCCAATGATAAGAAAATGATGTACCTCATTTGCAGGCTGATGATTCTGATGCCATTTTCATCGGTGACATGAGCCCAACCCTTGGCATGTTGAGGCTTAACAGGAAGGTTAAAGAAACATGTACTTTTGGACACTAGACGAGATTGAGTCAATTGGAACGTATATGGGGCAGGAACTGGAGCAGTAAATGAGATGGCTACTCGTAACAGGATTGGCTTTGTGCTCATAGTACCAGAGCTTGGCACCAACTCCAACCATTTCTCTATGTAGAGCTTTGAAACTGGATTAAGATAGTCTTGCATAGAGAATACGGCAGAACCTAGTGTCTTTGGTGATCTTCTTAATGATAACTTTGAAGAAGAATGGGACATGAGTTCAAAAAGCAGCTCCCCAGTAGGTTCACATTGGAAAGATGCAACATGTTTCTCTCTAGACTCTGACAAAATACTAAGTCTCCTTTTAGCATCAAAGAAAGCATCAGGCTGTGATTTGGAAAATAAAACATAGATACTTCCTTCCTGTCCATCTGGTAAGTTTTTAACATCAACAAACTCCAAGAGAACCTAGAAAAGGATTCAAGAGGAAATTACATATACTCTTGTACATACACGTTCTTAAAAGAAACTTGTTTATACATGTTCTTTAAAAAAACTTGTTTATACATGTAAGCACATAATTCAGGGCTAGAGCATAAATTATGTAACATAATAAGGAAAAGAAATCTTTAAGCACCTCCACAACATTCCGGTCTTGAAGCAATTTTTCATGTAGCTGCTCATTGGAAGAAACAACTTTCTTACAAATCACGCTAGATGAAAAAGGGCTACTTGTGATAGGAGATGGTGCATTACCCTTATACATTGCCCCAGCCTTCCAGTATCTAGTACCAAATGTGTTTTCCCACTGTTTGGTGGTTCCAGAAAACCCAACATCCAGTTTCTTTCCTTTAGTTCTGTCCGAGTCGGTATCATCATGCTCCAATACTTTTCCAAGTGCCTCATTGAGGTCTTTACAATAAGAAACTGGGTGTAACTGGTGAGAGTGCCAGATAAGGTCAATGTCGTATGTTGGAACGCAGAAGCGTTTTATACCATTCTCCTTGTTTTTCTTGATAAGATACAGAAAGCCTTTGTATCTGGCCACAGCTTCTTTGATAAATGTATCACTTTTCACGTAAGGTCTTGACACCTATTACAAAAACAGGGAATATAGAACCCATTTAGATGATGCAGCATTTAGCCTAGCCGTGCACAACAAAATATAACTGGTAAATGAATTGCACAAAATTTACTGTTATCCAATAGACTAACAACTGAACAGTACATTCATACATCAACATGTATCATATAAATATTAATGTTATTTGGAGATGCTGTCATACAAATAACAATTAAAGATGTTCTGAATACTTGATAATTTTTTTCAAAACAAAGACAGATATATCTAATCACAAATTGATAAAATCAACGATGAATCAGGTTGAGCACAAAATCCAAACCATGCAACATCCAAAACAAAGCTATGGCAACCAGAAATCACTGGCCTGGTATGCCTTAATGGCATAATTAATTCTGTTGGAATATCAAGAATTGAGTATATCAAACATTAACTTCATTATTTGTGCTATGTAAAACATTACAACTAGGCAAATTCTACTTTCCTTTACCTTACCTGGTAAAAGAACGGGCTCTGCCTCTTAGCAGCTGAAATCAGATCATATTTAGTGTGTTTTGCAAGACTAGTGATCTTTTTTGCGAAATCCTCAGGAATAAGATTGATCAAATCAGAATTGTAGGGCTCATCAGGATACAATTTGTTCCAGATTTCTTCCGTTTGACTGCCACAAATTCCTTGAACAGTAGAGACAACATCAAAGTTATCAAGTACACGCCCATAAAGTTCCTCACAGTCCAATTTGTACCTTACCTGTGTAAAGAAAAGAAACAAATATAATTACTAGCAACTCAACCCTTCATCAAACAAACAGAAATGAATAATAAGAAATAGTGACTATCCCATGCACTAAAGCATACCGGGTTGAGCCTGTGACAGTGCCAAATCCATTCACAGTCGAGAGGGACTACCAAAGGACCTTCATAAGTCCGAGATTTGGAATGTTTGGCAAGCATGGGAAGCCAACAAGCATTATACCTAATCAAACATTTTCTTTGTTGTAAAATCAGCAAAAGAAATAAAGAAGTTGAATTTCTTTGAGACCCACACAACTCACATATAGTAACTATGAAATGAAAAAACTGATTTTAATTGGAAATGCACAACATCTCTGCAATATCAAGGACTATGACACAACTGCAACCACTATTTAAAACCCTTATGATATAAAAAAGAAAAAAACAAAGAATCATAAAAAAATATACTTGTTGAGAGAATATTACCTATAGATAGCCCTGTCAAGCGCAGGACCTTCATAGAGATGCCGATTCCTATCAACAGCTGCAAGAAACTGAAGCTGTGTTTTAGCAACATCAACAAGGTCAACGCTTATTGCAATATTCTGAGCTTCCATCCATTCCAGTTCTTGTTTTGGTTCCATCTTTCTCTCACTTTAACCTGCAATCTTCAAAAACTTATTTCTTTCAATTTTTATAATCAAAATTGAAAATTCATCAACCACACTAACAGATTTCGTAAATAAATAAAAAATGATCAAAGTTAGAGAAAAGTGTAGTAGATCAGATTATATCCGGATGAGAAAAATAAAGGAAAATTCAATTAAATGATGTAACAAACATGAAAGATGAAACGCATGAATTAGAGAGAATAATTGAATTTGTATGAATACCAAAGGAAGAAGGAGGATATGTATTCCACACTGCTTATTATGTTTTTATAGAAATGCAATAGCCATTGTTACGTTATTATATAGTACTATACAATTTTAATAAAATATTAAATCTATTATCTAAATTATCCTTAATGACTAATAAATTTGAAAATATAAATAGTTATATTCATTGAGGAATGGTTTAGATATATTATTATTAAATAACAGAGAAGTTACTAATTTACTTTTTATAGTTTATTTAAAGAAATATTAGCTAATTTTGTTTGTAAATATTATTGAATAAAATTAAGTAAGTTATATTTTAAATATTATAACAAAAATTATATTTTAGACAAAAGGGCTGTTGGCCCTTCTTATATATATATTTTTTGTTTTATTTTTGAGACAAATAATATTGACGAAAAAAGAGTATTTTTTTGGCTTATAAAAGGAAGAAATATAATTTACATTTTTTTGACAGAATATTTTTATCTGAATTTGAGTTTTATATGTTAAAAATAGGATAAACTTGTTTATAAAGCAAAAATTATTAATTATTTCTTTTACAACAAAATTATTAATTATTTCAAACAGAATTGTAGTACAATTGAGAGTAGTACAATACGCAATTCAGAGTAGTACAACTACTCTTACTTTATCCAAAACATTGAATAAAAGATTCATTACCATTATTATTGAATAAAGAAATTTTGTGAATGAAGCTTAGAATTTTACCGATCTCAACCAACTCAATTTTGAATAATTCGAAAATACAAAAATAGTGATTTTAGTTGCAATAAGATATACTAGATATGATTGAACAAATATATACTGTAATTAGTATTAGAGAAATAATAACTTGATATAAACCTCAACCAACTTTGAATATTTATACAGTATTAACTTGATTATGAATTGTTTTATCCTAAATATTGCTAATTTTCACAAAAATACATTGCATACTACTAATATATCCAAACTGCCAAGGTCCCACGGTGACGTTGAGTTTTGATTTGTATCAGAAAATGACAAACCCAAATAATGCATTTGAAATGAAGGTAAAACTTTTATGCTGTCAAGATTTTTTTTATTTACAAAGTGTAAATATTCATTTGGCTTTCCAAAGAGAATGAATGGAGAGTTTTAATACTTTTTATGAAGTTAACTTGTAGTTTTTCGGAAAAAAAAAAAAAAACTTTGTAGCTGCATAGTTATTATATAGTAAATAAAAACATGAAAATCATGTTAAATAACTAGTGAATTTTTACATAGTTAATCAAAGTAGCTGCAAGGACATTTTATATGCCGAGGCACATGTTCGAATTCGAGATACCCCTCTTCTCCTCTTATACAAACTAGTATATTTGAATCTCCACTTCAACCCTGCCTCGCGCTTCACTCGATCGAAAAAGGCGTCACGAATGCAAAACAAATTTATGACGAGCTACTTAAAACAATTCTGATTTAGAGTCATCTTCTGTTTCAGTCTTCTGAACTGTGTTATTTTCCATATATTCCTTCTCAATGGTATCTTTGAGAATAAACAATCTCTGAATAACTATTGGATCAGTCATCTTTCTAGCTTCTCTCAAATCTGATTCTTCCTTGTTCAGATTATATGCATCAAGCATTATCTCAATCCATTTGTGCAGCTCCTTTGGGGTCCTGTTTAATCACATAAAAATTAGAGTATCAGCACAATATAAAAGAGAGATATACTTCAGAATGAACCGGTACAGAATTATCTCACGTGTATAAAGCATTAGGATCCTTGGCTTGATGTTCGTCGCCAGGGGAGAAAGCTGTTGCCAAGGCAGAGAATCGTTCCTCAGGATCTACGATGTTTAACAAATGCTTCAGTAGCTTTATTTCTTTTGGAGCAATAGTCCTTAGGCTGCTCTTTGTGACCTTGTACAATTGGTACATTATCTCTTTCACCTGAACAACACAATATTGAGCAATATTGTTGAGTACATCGCGAATTGCATTTAATGTGTCCATTTTTATACATAAATATGCATAAGTCTGACATTTCATCTCCCACGACAAAGTAGTAGTATAAATGAGGAGTAAATTTGAGAAAAAAATAATAATTGTATCTAGTATCTGTAATGAGGTTTAGATATAGGGACAATTTTTTTCTTCCTAGAAGGGGCATATAGTTAGAGACATAGTTGGTAGCAAATGGTCATATCCATCCAACAGATACTAATGATGTGAATCCAGCTAAATGGTCATACTATTAAGGAATGTCCTACAAAACCCAAGTGGTTAAAAAGAATGACCACAACTTTTTTATGTTTAAGAACTTTTTTACTAATGTTGAAAATCAAGTTAATATGCACATGAAGATATTGTGCAATGACTCTATTAGAGGACATATTTCTAATGAAATTGTAGGAATACTTGCGTCAAAAACGAATTTGTTGATAGTTGTTTCCTCTAAAATGAAACTTATGAGCTTGCACAGATTGAAATACAACTCAGTTCAATTCCTTCTTCAACTAGAATCTTTAAGATGAACAAAGTAATGCAAGAATTGAAAGTAAAGAAAGATGAACAAAACACACAAGTTTGATAACCGAGTTCAGATTTCTCCTACATCTGAGGGACATATTCTGCCTTGTGAATATTCCACTATGAATTGTACAATTACACAATTTGATGCTATCTTCTCACTTGATCTTTGAAAATGATCAAGTAATAAACTTTCTCACTTTTTCAGTTATTCTTTAGTGTTTTCTTTTTACTCAAGAAAGAATTAATTGAAATTTTCAAGAGGAACTAATGAAGT
Source organism: Cicer judaicum (assembly GCA_037974835.1). NCBI lineage: Eukaryota > Viridiplantae > Streptophyta > Magnoliopsida > Fabales > Fabaceae > Cicer > Cicer judaicum. The sequence continues at coordinate 7,600,183 of JBBPBS010000738.1, read as the reverse complement.
ATATAGTTCCTAACTGAATAACTTATCCTAACAACCACTAACTGAAGTTGTTATGAGCTTCCAACAAATAACTAATCAGCTCTGTCAGTTATTCATCAGCTTGAGTTGGCTTGAGGTTGAGCCTGAAGCAGAAAAACAAAACAGTCTGCAGGGCAATACACGAGTTGGGCCTAAATGTCTATAGTACAATAATTCTACAGAATTATTTCTTGCTGTCCCTGTCCTTATATGCCTAAACAAAATGGCACCGCTCAGCGGAAAAATCAACACTTGCTTGATGTCACTTGGACCTTCTTGAATCATCTATTACTTCTTGCTTCTCATTTGAAGCTATGTCAACTGCTGTCACCAGCTTAATTGTCTTCCTTGTCAACTGTTGTGTATCCAAAAGGCATCAGTCCACTTTGCCCCCTCTTGGTGCTGACCTGTCATCAGAGTTTGCATCTTTGGAACCTTGACGATTAACCCACATTTTTCATTATGGGAACTTCCTGCACACTACTCTTATGCGACGCTATTTTATATTTCTATCCCTACTTGTCATATGAAGTTCTAAGCTCAAACGCTCACTATTTTTGGGGTCATGAGGTGTACTCATTCACACGGTGTTTTCTTACAACAACACAAAGGAGATGTATCTTGTTTGTATCGGTAATATCAATCAATTCTTTAAAGTTTTCTTAGATTGTACAATCTGATACATGCACAGTTTTGGGACCTCTCATTCCATTGTGAAACCAATTCATTCATAAGTCACTATGCCTAGAAGCCTTGTAGGGGATACTCCTTGTCCATGCTTCACCTATTGCATTGACGATCATTCCCTGCCCTCTTTAGCCTCAGGTATCACAGATTAGATCTTGCCCATGCCAATTAAATTTCCCTATAGTACAAATATGTGCAACAATTACATAGATTTGGGATCAATTTAGAGTTAGTGTCTCTACTGAATGAGTTTTCATACAGCTCTATAGACTTTCCGCAATTAACAGTTTTCACCAGCTTAGCTGTCTTTGTAATAAGTAGTTTTAGTCACTTAATCTTTTGCAACTGTCTTATGAAGCTAGACTTATATTAGTTCATACAACTACTTGTATCAGAACTCAGAACCTCTCAAAGTATCTTGATTCATTGTTAAGTAAAACCACAAACAGTGAGTTTCATTTTTGCACTACTAATTTACCTTTAAGAAGAGGGTACAAATGATATTAGAGGATAGAAAAACATAAACAAAAGCATGGTGCATCATATTTCAAATTCATACCTCATTCTTCATTGTTGTAGATTCTTTCGCTTTAGCCCAAGCACCACTTATCAACAATATTAATGAAGAATCAAGTTCTTTTGCCTTTGCAAGGCTTTTGATTTTCTTACAAGCTATGTCAATCGAAGGAGAATTGAGAATATCATCAAATTTGGCCTGTGCAGCATCTAACGTCTCCATATTTTTTAAAGTATTATCGTATGCACTGACGGAAGATAAGCATTTAGCACCAAGCCTAGCAATCCCTGATCAAAAAACACATCAAAGATCAATAGTGCATTTTTACTATGATCAGTATAAAATTTTATTAATCTTGTTATTATAGCCATAAACATTTGTCACTATCATATTTTATCTCATTTTTCTGGTGATTCCTATATTTAGAACAAATAATCATCAAAAGAAAAACACCTAAAAAAAAAAAACAATGCCCTCGTGTACAATTACCATCACGATCCTCCAAGCTGTCGTAAGTGTCTGCAATAAGTGATAGGTAGCGGAAAAAATCTCCTGTGAAGTCTTTGCGCCTTCGTGCAACTATGGCATTAATGTCGGTCGGAAAATCTTGTATCTCCTTGAGAAGTTCATAGTGTTCTTCCATTTCATCATCAATCTGCAATGCTTACTCCTGATCAAACAGAACCGATGAAGAAGCTCTAAAACCAAACAAATCCTAGATATGAACAGAAATACAAAATAATAACAGTACAATGTTATCTTATTACATATTTAGCAACAACAAAATCTTGTTAACTTTTTGTGTTCATTATATTTGGAGCCAAAAAAATCATAAAAAGAAAGTTTATTTGATTTTTCAAAATTTCATTTAGTTACAGAAGATTCTTTCTTAACATCAACATACAAAGAGACATGGTTGTGAAGAACTTAAGAAAACATCGAGATAGAAGTATATAGTATGTTACCTTTTTCACCCTTCTCCCCAATGAAGTAAATTTTTCCTTAATTATTGGGTCATTCTCCATGTCAGCCCTTCTTTGGCACCTAATGAAGAAGCTATCCCTGTATTTCTTCCATTCCTCCCTAAATACCAAGTACTTCCTCCAATCCTTTGATTTGGCTTTCTCATTCAAAAATAAATCTATCATTTTGTCACAAAACTGAGTCATAGTGTAACCCTTTGCAATTTCAATCTCTGCTTGCTCCTCCACTTGAGTCATGGATGCACTGCTACTAGCATGTGGGCCTGAAAGGAATTTCACTTTTTAGTGAGCCACAAAAAAATATTTACACAGACTAAATTAGTGGCGAAAAAACATCAGGAACAAAGTAACTATAAATATATATAAAAAATGAACTATAAAGATGCTCACTTGTTTCGTAACACAACTGGAAAGTAAATCGCTTATTTAGATAAACAGCTTAATTAAGTGCTTATAGAATAAGTGGTTATCATATAAGGGGTTATCATATAAGTGGTTATCAAGAACAACCAAACCTTATCTCATTAAGTAGAGTCGGCTACATGAATCAGACGACGCCATAACGGTCTATCATATAGTACATATCTATCCAGCTCATTAGTCTTGAGGCCTTTTTTAATAGTTTCTCTTATAGTTTTTCTATATTCTGCTGTCGGCAATTTGACAACTCTTGATTTGATCTACTCTTGTTGCTACAAAATCTGCAGGTCTCCTCTGCACACGCTCAAAACACCTAATCCGAATTTTCACCATCTATTCTACCGTAAGTGTTACCCTAATTATCTCTCTAATGATATCCCTAACCCTATCTTGTCTATTTCTATAATAAAAGATAAAATAAAGTCAAATTGTTTTCATATAACTATAAGTTGTTTTCAAAGGTTATTTTAGATAGCTTATGAAAATAAATGGACATGTCATAAGTTATTTCCTTAAGTTCTCCCAAACACTTTCACACATGTTTATGCCCGTAGATAAGCTCAAATACTTCAATCCAAACATGCTCTAAAGCAGTAACATTCTAATTATAATCTCTTACACAGTCAACAATTTAGTAAAATAGAACAAGAAAAATTGATCTGGATGTTCAAAATAAAAAAATAAAAATAAAAAAAAGTAAATGTAACATGTTACTAGAATTTCCATTGTATTCAAACTCACATCTAAGTAACACTAGTCACACCCCTACGGCTTCAAATGAATACCAAGGTTAAATCTTTTTAACAAATTAAGATGAAAAATGATACTTACTAGGAAGAGAAGCACATAGGAGAAAATGGGATTTGAAATTCTGAGCTATAAGTTTTGTTTTCTGGTTGTGGAAGGAAGAAGTGATAAGGTAACCGGTGCAGAGATTATCATTGAAAGGGGAGAAGGTGGTGTTGAAGGTTGAGGTACATAATTTGTAGCATTTCATGTTCAAATTGAGGTTGTTGTTTCAGCCACAACAACAAATTGACTCTAACTTCACACCTCAGAAGACAATTGAAAGAATCTTTGTTTATATATTATCTTATCCGTTTCATCAACAAGAGCACAGCAAAGTATTACTAATATATCTTAAAATCGTTAATGTTATTATTATTATTATTATTATTATTATTATTTTATTTTATTTTAGTTTCTATTAGTGGAGAAATCGAAAGATTTTGGTACATTAGTTTTAGGAAAAATATATCATATTACTTTAAGTTATAAGAAAATGTTAGATCGGTCTTTTAACTATTTTTTTATCAAATCAATATTTTATGTTTTTATATGTTACAATTTTAAATCATTTTTTGTCTCTATTTTATTTTAATTATTTTTTAAATAGAAATTTTAAAATTTTATTAAAAATGTTGTTATTGATTATATAAAAAATAAAATAATAAATTTTTATGTAATTTCATGATTTAAATTAAAAAAAATTTCAACTATTATTTTAAAAATCCTAATACGTTATCTTACATGAATTCTCTTTAGTTCTATTATTTTTCTACAAGTTAATTGAAGGTTTATGTTGTGTGATTATTGCAATCAAAATTTGTTGAGAATTATATGATTTTATTGAAAAAATTTGACAAATTGAATTTCAATTGTACTGGTTTTGAATTTAAATTGGATTATGGGTATAAGCATTTACAAACATAAATAATAAATTTGACATCGAAAGAAAGATGAAGAACTAACTTGTTAAAAAAAATAAAATAAATGACTAATGTGTTAATTTTGTATAACCTAAAGATCAGGAAATATATTTTGCCCTAGTTTTATAAATGTTAAATTGCTCTTTTGGTTCCTTATCTTTTTTTTTTCAAGTTTTACTCTAGTTCTTTACCTATGATTTTATTGGATACTATAGTGTTTTCTTTTAGTTATATTTAAAATCTTACATATATCTTACGTGTCACTTTGATATATTAAGTAGATTGTCTGAGTCATTAATATAAAATTTAAAATTAATGTTTTAGGTTCGTTTTTCTTCCTCTCCTCACTTTTGTCTATCTCTACTATGATTATGTGAATCAAATAAACTCAATTTATAGTATTTTTTTTTAGAATCTCACACTTGCATATTTTGATTTATTTGATAATGGTATTTAATGTTAATTATATTTCACTCAAATTTTAACTTTTATGTAAGTGATTCACTCAATTTAATTAACATATCAAAGTGAAACATAATATACACTTTAGCGTTTTTTTAATATAAGTAATGAGAAAATGACTATATTTACTGACAAAACCATAGTCAAAGAACCAAAATTAATTAAACACCAAATCAAAACTTGAAAAAGGATAAGGAAAAAATAGTAATTTAGCCTTATTTTCAAACGAAACCTGACATCCTTATTTTCAAATTTGGTGACTTAGTATGGTTTAGACTCTCATGAGGTAGGACTAAATTGTCAACATAAAATATTTTCTAAATTAAAATTATCAAAACAATTATGTCATATATATATAGCCTATTAATTACCTTATCATCAAAATTGGAAGTCAATTTTATAGTTATGTTAAAAACTTTAAAAATTTAAAGTTGGGCAAATAGAAATTAAAAAAAAAAAATCAATAGAATCAAAGTTCGAATAAAATATAATGATCAATATTATAATTAAGGCTTTAACAAGAATTCCGATTCTTTTGTTTGGTTTCTCATGTTATAATCAAAATTTGAACATTTATTTTCACAAACATTTGAATAGTGGAACACGAGGTTCATTGTATATTTAGAACCTCTATTATTGTTGTAAGATGCAACAATCGTAATGATCATTAAATTTATTAAAAAAATATTTTTCTATCTTTTAATTTAATGGTCCTCACATATGTTGCACTTAACGGTAGAGATTTGAGTTTGTTTTTTATGTCTTCTTTAAGCAAAATTGAGAGAAAATAAGATGCACGCTAATTTCGTCTCTAGAAAACATGACAAATGTTGAGAGGTTGTGTTAGATAGTCTAAAAGATATTTATAAGGTGAAGAAATATCTCACCTTACAAATCAATCTTATAGGGGTGAGACTCAACATAAATTTTAAGAACAAACTCAATTGCTTAGAAATACGTTAAAAGTAGAATTTTTATTACAATCTTAATATATCACTCCATGTATTCTAGACGCCTATTTAAAACAATTTGGAGGTGAGATAACCCTACAAATGACTTATAGAACTATACTCACATATACCTAAAAAGTCCAATGGGGCATTGATGATGTCCTTGGACTAATGGGACGAAATATTGATTCAATTGGTCTAGTATTTTAGTAAGTCTTCATAAATTTGGATATACAGGATCGTACTAGCACAAATATAGTTGGTCTCTCTTATTTATATTAACTCAATTATCAAACCAAATATTTGGTACGGAAGACAACTTCAAGTGTCAAGCCCAAAGGGTGTAGACATTCTAAATGAAGAGCAGCTAAAATATTTTAATGTCGAGCACAACATCCGATCGACTAAAATATTTTGGTGGCAACATATATAGAAGATGATATCATAATTGCATATTAGATTTTGTGACAGAATTGAAACATTTTTTTTGGGTGATTTATTTCGAGAGCTTCTTTTTCCATTCTATATTGTTAAAAAATTACACATATATTATATTTTTGGATCAGAAAAATTGTGATTTTTTTTCTTCTAAGAGAATATTTTTAAATTGCATGTTATGTGAGGAACAAAGTTCATTTTACTTTTGAGTGCCGGTATGACACTATTTTCTTAAACAAAAGAAAAAATAGTAACATATATAAAAACTATTGAATATGCACGTTCATCTTAAAGAATTGTAAAGGAATGTAAACAGAAATTCATCTTCTATCAATTAATTGAAGTTGCAAAAAATAAGTTTACTTTAAAATTTGTTTTTTTTCCATGGCATTTATGATGATGAATTCTAAGATAGTACCTCAATTCAACTAATTAAGTTAAAAATTGGAAATCATTTTCTTGTGTTTGGCATGAATGCAAATATACAAGAAAATTTCTAAGAAAATATCATATTTTTTGTATTATATCAATTTTAACTTATACTTTACTACCTTATCTGGTATACTATGTATGGTATGGTAGTTAGTTGAACACGAATATTGTCACATAAGATCAATTTAAGGAGTTGATTTCTCTTTGTATATAACTACAAAAATTAATTTCTCAAAATAATTGATATCTATTTAATCTCTTTCAATATATATCTTTATATACACACGGACTAACAATCATACTTCAAATCAAAATCAAAATAGTTAAGAGACCAAAGACTCATTTTAATTTAAAACAGATTTTATAACATAAAAACTAACAACTAAGAAACATGCACTACGTAAAAAATAGAATTTTACAGCGTTTTTTTAATTTATTTACAGTGTTTTTTTTAAATAAAAAAAATAATGTGTTATTAATTATTAAATTTAAACTTATTAGATCAGTGAAAAGAGATGAATGGAGCTAAAAATAAAATAAAAAAATTGGATTTCAATGCCTCACATTTTATTCTCCTCCAATTTTAGAGAATGGCATAAAATAAAGTTTTCTTTGATCTAATTCATCCTTAAAATATGAGTAGTGTTATATATAGAGAAAATTTATCTCCATAGATTTAACAATCATGCAATAGTTTTATGGATCCAAATCTGTTTAATAACCGGTGAACTATGTGTAAACACTAAATTACATAATCAATACATATTCTAATGAAATTCATTGTTAAAATGATGATTATAAGGAGTCTAATAATTTATCTTATCACAAATACTAAAGTATAAATAAATACTAATTAATTATAACAAACAAGATTTGACACAAATGATTAAATCTAATTTCAAATTTGGAATTCATCCATTGATATAAAAAAATTATTAGTTAAATATTAGTGAAAAGGAGATATCATTCTAATCCAAAGTGACTAGTTGTTTTACTATCCTTTTATAAAATTGTTTAGTCCGTTTGAATGTTACACACTTACTAAAGAATAACATAAATCCAAACAAAGTATTGCTCATAGCCAGCCTTTCTTCTAGGTTTATATATATCACGTATGTGCATATGCATGCATAACACATTTAATTGGCAAATGATGAAGAAACCAAGAATCAATTAATCTCAATCTTTTCGTTAGAAACAACCTCAAATTTGATCCTTTCAATAAAAACAACATTGTAATAGCTTTGAAACTATCTCCTAAAAACATCACCAACCGGCCACAAAAGTTTCCTTAATTATATAAACATCCTCAGCACACCATCCCCTCAGTTTAGGAGCACTTCAAAATATGCTATGCATTAATTTGAATTAATTCTAAACATTTTCTCAAAAAAAAAAAAACCATTTTTAAAAATTAATTAACCTCAAACATGAATTTGAAACAAGTCATCACAAAAGGTGTTGTCGAAACGGTGATCGACATAAAGAAACCAGTAAATTTTACAGGAGGACTCGAGTTTGAATCTCTAACGTACACGGTGACGAAGAAAAAGAAAGTTGATGGAAAATGGTCAAAGGAAGAAGTTGCTTTGTTGCATGAGATAACAGGTTATGCACCAAAAGGTTGTGTGACAGCAGTGATGGGACCAAGTGGTGCTGGAAAGTCAACTTTATTGGATGGACTTGCTGGGAGAATAGCAAGTGGGAGTCTTAGAGGGAAAGTTTCATTGGATGGAAATATTGTGAATGCTAGCTTGATTAAAAGAACTTCTGCTTATATAATGCAAGAAGATAGGCTTTTTCCTATGCTTACTGTTTATGAGACTTTGATGTTTGCTGCTGATTTTAGATTGGGACCACTTTCTGTTGCTGATAAGAGGCACAGAGTTGAGAAGCTTATTGACCAGCTTGGATTATCAGTAAGTGCTTTTTTTTCAACCTTTAGTATAATCCTCCGTGTACTAATAGCTGTCACTGATTAAGTTTGAATTTTGACTGAAATAATATTTGATCGGATTTTATTTACCTTATAACTGAACTTCAAATTACTAAAGTTTGTATTATTTAGGCAACGGAAGATTAAGATAAAAAGTTTGTCACTAATTAAATTTTTTTAGAAAATGATCATGATCACCTAAATTTGTGTGTTGTTCATGCAGTCATCAAGGAATACCTACATAGGAGATGAAGGAACAAGAGGAGTCTCAGGCGGAGAGCGACGCCGAGTGTCGATAGGCGTTGACATAATCCATGGACCTTCACTCCTCTTCCTTGATGAACCAACTTCAGGACTAGACTCAACAAGTGCACTTAGTGTGATTGAAAAAGTGCATGACATAGCAAGAAATGGAAGCACAGTTATTCTTACAATCCACCAACCATCATCAAGAATTCAGTTGCTTCTTGACCATCTTCTCATTCTAGCTAGAGGACAACTCATGTTTCAAGGCTCATTCAAAGATGTAAGTCATCATTTGAACAGAATGGGAAGAAAAGTTCCAAAGGGAGAGAATCCAATTGAGAATCTCATTGATGTTATACAAGAGTATGATCAATGTGATTTTGTTGGTGTTGAGGTTTTAGCTGAGTTTGCACGTACAGGAATGAAACCACCTCTTTTGAGTGACATGGAGGAGATTTCAATGTCTAGTTCTGTTGTTGCACCTTCTCCTTCTTTGAATAGAGAAAATTCTCAAGATTTTTCTTACTCATCACAAGTGAGTAGAAGGAGTTTGAATGATGAGTTTGATCATAGTTTAAGAAGTCCTTATAATAATAATACATCAAGGTCATGGAGTGCTAGTAATAGTGCAGCTTTCTTGAAATTCACACCCTCAAGACTTAAAAATGAGCACAAGGTGAAGAAGCCTCCAAGGTAAGACCATTTTTACTATATGAGAGTTCTTGTTAGACTTTTGATAAAAGTTTAAGCTATTAATTAGGCTAAAGCATATAAATTTTTGAATTAGTTAACTATTCTAAGAGTAAAACTTTCCTTTCTGCTAAACTAACATGATTGTGAATACAAGATTGAGTGATACATTGATAAATGAAATCAAAATTAAAGCCAAACTTGTAACAAATGATTTGTTTGTGTGATATATGCAGCCATGCTGCTTCACCTGGCTTCTACACATACTCAAGTGAAATCATGCCAGAAACTCCAACACCACATAGCAGTGACTATACATTGAATGAAAATGACTACCTCACACCAGCAAATGGATCACAAGAACATCTAAGCCCAAAGTTTTCAAATTCCTACATAGGAGAAACATGGATCCTAATGCGCCGCAACTTCATAAACATCCGGCGAACACCCGAGCTTTTTCTATCAAGACTAATGGTCCTAACCTTCATGGGATTCATGATGGCTACTATGTTCCACAATCCAAAAGACTCATTACAAGGAATCACGAATCGCCTCAGCTTCTTCATCTTCACAGTATGCTTATTTTTCTTCTCTTCCAATGATGCTGTCCCTGCCTTCATCCAAGAAAGATTCATCTTCATTCGCGAGACATCGCATAATGCCTATCGAGCTTCCTCATACACCATTGCAAGCCTAATCACTCACATGCCGTTTCTTGCACTGCAAGCTTTGTCCTATGCAGCTATAGTTTGGTTTGCTTTAGAACTTAGAGGCCCTTTTCTATACTTTTTCCTTGTTCTCTTCGTTTCTCTTCTTTCGACGAATTCATTTGTTGTGTTTGTGAGTTCTGTTGTTCCAAATTATATCTTGGGCTATGCTGCTGTCATTGCCTTCACTGCATTGTTCTTTTTGTTCTGTGGATACTTCTTGAGCAGCGAGGATATTCCAATTTATTGGCGTTGGATGAACAAAATTTCGACGATGACATACCCTTATGAAGGACTATTGATGAATGAGTATCAAACAAATGATGCTTTTGGATCAAATGATGGTAAACCTGTTACTGGTTTTGATATTTTGAGAAGTCTTCATATTGGTACTGATGAGATCAAGAAAAGGAATAATGTGCTTATAATGTTAGGTTGGGCTGTTTTATATAGGATTTTATTTTATTCTATTCTTCGTTTTGCATCAAAAAATCAAAGGTCATAGTAGCCTTTGTGTGTGTGATAAAGTTAAACAATTTTATTTGTTTTGTATACTGCAAACATATTGTTTGAATGATATTTGTTGCTTCAATGTATTGTATTTTGCAACATGGTTTATGAATTGCATGGACATTGTATTGTACCTTTTTCACAATAAATCAAATCAAGGGATATGGTGGTTTCTTCACATGATTGTTCCGTATCAGCCTATGATTCTTCAACTGATTTTCTGATTAAATTATGAAAATCTTACTATAGTTGAGTTTTCAATGAACATTATTTTGAAGTAGAATTTCATTTTGATCTAATCAATGACTCAATTTATGTATTATTTTCAAGTTTTTAGCACCTCAAGATATAGTTTTGAAAATCAATTCATTATCTACATTTCACGGTGTTGTTGGGATGTCCATTCACATATCTATTTATAATATATTAAAACACATCATTCTATTTTATTGTCAATTTTTCTACGTAACATTATTTTCGTAACATTATTTTTGTCAAGTTAATTATGTGTTTATGTATCACTCTAATTTTACTTATAAATAATTTATATTTGTAGCTCTACTATATACTTACTCGTTCATCCTACATTCATCCTCCTTTAATTTTGTAACCAATTCACTTCGATATCAATAGTACCACATTTATTTAGCAAGTGGTGACTAGCCAAAAAAAAATCCTTCTTTTTGCACTATTTTTTCATTTTCAAATATTTTTTTTAAAAATGTTTTGATTATTCTCCTAGATATGATAGTTTATAGTTGATTGATATTCTTCCATACTTGCTTGAAGTTATGTCTAAAGAGTTGGAAAATTGTATTGTGCGCACTCTCATCTCCAAAGGCCAGTCATCATCCCTCCTTCTAGTGCAACCACTATCATCGGTGATTAGAATAAATAATTTTTCTTATTAAATATTTGATTTATTATTTGTTTATTTCATATCTTTTTGTTTTCTCTTCACATTTTTCTTTATCTAGATTGAAATATCGATTATTACATGGAGATCGAAAGGTTTGTGTTTTAAATTCTAAAATATGATCTACAACATAACTTAAAATATGATATACAATATAACTTAAAATATGATTATTCAATCTTCAATATTATACGACTAAGAATTAAACTGAGATTAATAAAAAAATATTGATCTCGTGCAATTCATTTATGCGCATTTCACATACTTCATGTTTTGGTTACTAACTATTTTTCATTCTCTATAAGTTTATTCTAATGGCACATTATGTGTTAAAATTGTTTGGATGATGAAAATATTTCTTGGATGTTTTAATTGGAGATCTTATTCACTCTCGTTCAAACTAAAAGATACTTTTGTTGCATTGACAAAGTTTTTTGTACATTACTTTTATTTGATATCGTAGTATAAGATTTGAATATGTTTAAATTTATTGAACGGAAATATTTATAACTTCTTTTAAATATCATTTTACACTAAAATAGTTGATTGCATACTATATTATGAAATTCTTTTAAATATCGTTAAAAACTAAAATAGTTTGCATATCAATGATGTTATATTTATATTTTTTATATCAAAAGATATTATTTTTTAAATCTAATATCGCCACTTGTTTATTATTATATGTTAAATTATTGATTCTCCAAGAGTATTTTGTATGAAGAAATAAAAAATTTACATAATTAAAAGTTTTAGACAATTCAATATGTTTCAATTGCATTTTCTTCATTATAAATTGTGTTGTTTAGATAGAACAATTGTTTATTTAAATTTTGTTCATATTTATAAATTTAAGAAATGTTGGGGCAAAAATGAAAATTTACAAAAGACAAAAAAATTTATAAATTTATTGGACAAATTTGATATTCACATTTTATAAAATTAAGAAAGAATTTCAAATTTTTATTTTTAACGTGGTATTTGAATTTCTCCAAAATTAACTTACAAAATAATTGATAAAATCTTTTTATTTTAAAAATTCTCTAAATTTATCATCTAATAATAGAATTTATATCGAAGAATTTGAATTACACTCTAAAATTATATCACTTTAAAGAGTTATTTCATTTAAATACATTCTAAAAATATTTTTTATGTACTTAATTTTAAATATTTTATAGAATTTTTTTGTGAAGTTATATATTTATTTATGAACAGCCGGGCAAGGGGAATAATCTACATATAAAATGATTTTGAGAAGAAATTCTGATTAGGTTGGCTTATTAACTGTATTTTTTTTCTTCTTTTTCTTGACAAACTTAATCAATGTATGTTGCTTCAACTGGCAAGAGAAAAAAATCTTAGATTTTGAATTAAAGAGACTAACCCTTAAACGTATTTATTTAGTTTGACTCGATATAACAGTGAAAATTGTTTATTATTAGAAGATATGTTTGACAAAAAAGAAATTTATTTTTTAAAAGAAACGATAAATATCGAAATGTTCAATAATATAATAATATCATTTGCTAATTAAACTAAACACAGCAAAGAGAATATATAATACTATATAATATAACATGTAAAACTTTTATATCATAGTCATTCTTTTTATGTAAGATTAGTCAAAATCTAATTGATGAAATACTTTATTCTACGTCTTTAATATTCTTCTTTTTCTTATAAATATTCACATGGATTATTTATTCTCCAAAGGTATTATACTATTTTTTTGGGTCTATAATAAGGGCCTTGCGCATATGAATAGATGACAAAAGATAACCGGATAATATATGCCATTAAAATCACGGGAAGCATCAATTCCCTTTGTCGGGTATAGGCAAGCCAAAGTCATCACCAAATAGTATTTGCAACTGCCCAATATAATACACAATAATGAAAATTCTTTAGTTATACCCAAAAGCTAAAAGATTAACTTTTTGTTATATATGTCACCATAGATTTCTATATACTAGTATTTCTAAATTTTGGTTAGTTGAGACTATCAGAAAATTGTATTCCAACAATTCAATTTCAGTATGAATTTAATTCATATTTTATATTACAATCAATTATAATTATTAATTTTAATAATAATTATTTTTATAATTTAAATTTAATTATAATTATTTTTAAAGTAATATATATAATAATTATGATGTATTGACAATATAAAAAAATTTAGTTAAAAATATATAAAAATTAAAACTCTGTTTAATTATTGTTGACAAAAATAATTATTTTATTATTATATACTAAAATGACACACTCATTAGTATCTAGAGCCATTATTACTGAACATGTCACGCAGCATATACCTTATGCTCCTAGTGATCTCTTTCCTTTAATAAAATATCCATTGCTTTTGAAAGAAAAAAAGAACTTGTGTTAAATTATTAATTTGCTATTCTTTCATGTAATTTAAGTATATAAGTGTTTTTTTATTTTTGAATTATTTGAATATATTCTTATAAAATAGAGTTTAAATAGATATCATACAAAGTTAGATTCTTCAAAAGGATGTTCTCAAAATAAAAATTAGCCTTATTGTTTGTTATTTTATATAAAAAGATATTAAATTACTTCTTTTAAAAAATTAATGATGGTATAAGTTTCACGGCCAGACTCTTTAATATGAAATCAATTTTGAAATAAGCTAACAATTAGTATGGGCATGAGCATGACTGCATCAAAGTTTTGGAAATCATGTTAACACACAGCTTTGAAATTACCGGCAATATATAAGATTTAATGCAACTTGTTACGCTGACTAATTAATACCCAAAGTAACAAAACAAGTTATTTATTTTTGAACTTACTTAAAGTATGCTAAGAAATTGACCAAGTAAAACATATCAACATCTATCCTTTCTGTATTTACAATGCTTTCCAATAGTTTGGATTTTCATGCCACTGGGTTGATAAAATTAAAATATAAAAAAATTAGATAGTTGGAATTAGTAAGAATGTAGTTATTTTTTTTAAATAAAAAAAAATTCAGTAAAAATACAGCTAGTAAACTGAGAGTTATGAATTTAGATAGTCAAATGTTTTATATAAAAGGGGATTATTTTGTACTAGATGATTAATAGTTACAAAATACCAATTTCAAACTCTATTGATAAAAAATAAATAAATAAATAAACTTCTTAAATTTCAATATAATTTCCAATTAAATATGGCAGTTAGGGTTTCCTCAACGTGACAGAACACATTGTGGAGATATTGTCTCCAACAACTTTATTTTCTTGTATATTTTATTATACAAGCCAATAGTTGTTTCTTTGCCTCATATTATATTATATACATTTTTTAATAAAATATAAGCCAAAAATAAATTTTATCCAAAACTAAAACTGCTACATTCAACTTGAATGAGAGAATGGGAAGAACATGATTTATATTGAATAATGATCAATATTATATTATTTGTAAAAAAAATCAATAATATTATTAAGCTAAAACCAAAATACTATATTTCTATACTCTAATTTACCTTGAGGCATCCTACCACATAACAATCTAATCTGATCTGATCAGCACATATTAAGACAGATTTAATCATATGAAAATGTTGATTTTTTTTCCTTAATCCTTCAATTCTTAAGGGAATGAATTATGATAACCCAAAGTTTGTTCAAAAAATAAATAAAGTTGACAAAATTGTTTTAGTTAGAATTCAAATTTAAATTCTCTCAAATAATTTATTCTTAATTGAAATTTATTAATCTTATAAACAAAATTACTTAGTTTAATCACGATAATATTATGTAACACAGCTGACCTGAATTTTGGAACAATATTCGTAATATTTAATCAATATGCTATCTATGGGAGTTCATGAAAATTAATTAATATTTTTATTTTCATTTTCATTTTGACAGTTATTGTGTCCAATCAAAATAAATATGTGTGAATGATAAATCTGTAATATATGTAAACAATTAGGTAGACCAAAAGTTCTGCCAAATCTTTATAAATGGATGCGCTAGCTTGCTTCATTTGTGATGTAGTTTTCAGTCAGTTCACGCTGAACAGTTATGTTAGTATTACAAGAATGTAAGGGGTTACTTGCTCTTTTGGGGTATCATTGAGCCACTTTCTTAATTCCTTCGTACCAAATTCAATTATATTATTATCCAAAATATGAAAAGTAAACAGTAGATGCCTTAATTGTGCTAAGCATAACATTAAAAATAAAATAAAAAAATCATATTTTAAAAATCTACATCAATTTTTCATCCCAATGACTTTATTGAGTATTTTCATTAGGTGGGTTATAAAATTAATCTACGCTATGTGTGTATAGATTGTAGCTGAAAACTTGCGTACGGTACTACATTGCTCCTTTCAAACTCAATATTATTTTATCAAATTTTTTTTTCTTCTTAACTCTTCGTTTTTGGTAAGAGAATTAAATCCTAGTAATTTAGAATTCGATTGAAAAATAAATAAAATTCAATCAAATATTTTTCTTCAAATTCAAATTCTCCCAAACGATATATCCTTAACTAAACTCAAACGATTTATCCTTAACTAAACTAGTTAACTATTGAGTTCAATTACTTATTGGATAAAAAAGTCCTAGCTTTGAAATCTCTTTATATGTAACTCATTTTCTTTTTAAATTAGTTTCTATATTAATGAAAACCTATGTATATAAATATAAAATACTTGGGTATATATACCTCTGCAACAATCCTTAGGTATTTGTATACCAGAAAAGTTAAAAATTTGTTCAAGATACCACTCACTATTTTCATTGAGTTGCACCCATAGAATGAGAAGGAAGAAAGCAGAAGAAGACGAAGGACTGGTCTGTCTAATTATTTAAACCATATCAATTTTATTATATACAAGATAATGAAGCAACCACCACCAAAACAATAAGAATAATAGTAATGTTCAACATCAACAATAAGAATAATAATGTTTAACGTCAACAATAAAACTATAGGAAAAGAAAACATAATTAACAATGCACTTGTACTAATTCAATCTCTAACTCGTCTTCCATCTCTTTCCTATCTACCTCCTGCAGTTTCCAGGCCTAAAGTCAAACCCCATATTTTAACAATATATTTATTTTTTCTATGTTCTCACCTCTATCAAATTGAGCACTTTTGTTAAAATGGCTTCAAATCCTTCCACAAGGGTATAATTTAATAAAGTTTCATTATACTATATAGGATTGATCAAGGTTCCTTTTTTCTTTCTTTGAAAAATCTCAGCATATAAGGCAGAGAATGAAACAGAATTCAGAAGAATTTTTATGGTACTAAAGGGAAGATGAAAAGTTAGTTAGCATGGATTCAAGTTTGATAACCCTTTGGGGTAACCTCTGTTTCAGATCATGATGGAGCTACCAGTTATTTGGATATTATTAAGATTGGTTGTGGCATGTTCTCTTTGTCTTTGTATATTTATCAGATCAGCTTCTGCAACTGAAGGTTAGTAACTTAATACTATAACTCTTTTAGATCATGATATCTATAACTAGTTTTTTCTCTTGGAAATATAAAAAACAACTTATTTATTAATTAACATGAAAGGTGATCAGAGGATCATCATTGATAATGAGGAAAAAAAAACTTTTTTGGCAATAATTCTGAAATATAACTAGTAGTTTCATACTTTCAATACTAAGAGAATCTTGAAACAATTTCACTTTTTTATGTTGCTAAAAATTTCTTTAAGGGAAAATCCAATTTGTACAAAATGAATATAACCTGTGAAATTTTTCTTGCAGGGTTTGAGAGCATAGCATGCTGTGCTGATTCAAATTACACAGATCCATTGACAACCCTAAATTATACATCAGATTACACCTGGTTCTCTGATAAAAGAAGTTGCAGACAAATACCTGAAATTTTGTTAAGCCATAGAAGCAACGAAAACCTTCGACTGTTCGAAATAGATGAGGGGAAGAGATGTTACAATTTGCCAACAACTAAGGATCGAGTTTATTTGATAAGGGGCACGTTTCCATTTGATAGTTTAAATTCTTCCTTTTATGTTTCGATTGGGGTAACACAACTAGGCGAAGTAAGATCGTCTAGGCTCGAGGACTTGGAAATTGAGGGAGTTTTCAGAGCCACCAAAGACTACATAGACTTCTGCTTATTGAAGGAAGAGGTCAATCCCTTCATTTCTCAGCTTGAATTAAGGCCATTACCTGAAGAATACCTACATGGTTTCTCCACCGGTGTTCTAAAACTGATAAGCAGAAATAATCTTTGTGGCACAAAAGATGACATCAGGTATGTGATTTACTTTATTTTTGAGGTAGATTCCACCACCATTTGACATAGTTTCAGTAAACCTACAAGGCTTAGAATTTATCTGTATTTCTATATCCTAACATTATCACTATTTAATTTTTATGGAAGCATCATACTCATGAGCAAAGTAGATATTAAATAAAAATCAACATCTATGTAAGGGATTATAATTGCAATTCATGTTATATCAAACATGTTTTAGACTAAAAGAATTTAAGCAGAATGATGCATTAATCTTTTTGACAAATACATGACATAACCTATGCTTCACTTTATAGAATTATAGAACTATAGAAAGAACTAAAATGTGTGTACACTTTTATATTAACTTTATGATGCATTTAGATGCACCTGAATTTAAATAACAAATAGAGAAGCAAGAATCCAGAACAATTCAGTATAATGTGCAACTCACAAGTCACAAGAATTAACTATTGCCAATTCAGATTGGATATCATAAGTAGCGAAAACTGCAAAGAGAATGATCTCAATCTAGTGAAGCCTTAGTTTTCTATTAAAATGATTTGTGCTTGTTTAGTTAGCAACATTGTTTTGTTGCTTTGATGCCATGGATTAAGTACATGGACAGAAAGGTCTCATAATATCAGTATCTATCAATTTTAGGTTCCCAGTTGACCAAAATGATAGAATCTGGAGAGCAACTTCAAGTCCATCATCTGCTCTTCCACTGTCATTCAATGTCAGCAATGTTGAGCTCAAAGGCAATGTGACACCTCCTTTACAAGTCCTACAAACAGCTCTTAATCACTCTGAGCGATTGGAGTTTATCCACGATGGGCTTGAGACAGAGGATTATGAATACTCGGTGTTTCTCTACTTCCTTGAATTAGATAGCACCCTCAAAGAAGGCCAAAGGGTGTTTGACATCTATCTAAATAATGAGATTAAAAAGGAGAGGTTTGATGTATTGGATGGAGGGTCCAAATACAGTTACACAGTCTTGAACATTTCAGCGAAAGGATCGCTCAATATAACCTTGGTCAAGGCATCTGGATCTAACTTTGGACCCCTTTTGAATGCCTATGAGATCCTGCAGGCTCGACCGTGGATTGAAGAGACCAACCAAACAGATGGTAAGTGTATATTTAGCTGTTTTACATTCCATTTCCTTATTTATTTATGCACTAAGATTACCATATTGATCAGTATTGTGAAATAGAATCTATAACGGCACTATAACATTATAGCGCAGTGGAATTTTAAAAAACTGCTATTATTCTGCAATACACGATTTAATACAAAATCATGTCGAATAGCGGCTATAACAACATCATAGCATTGTAGCATATCAAAATTTGAACAAACCTCTATTTTCCACTATCCTCGATTGACAACACTGACATTGATGAATTTTACTTACATTTTAACCAATCACCTTCTCCCTCTTACACAAACACTTGATTTTCTCTTCAGTGGAAGTTATTCAGAAGATAAGAAAAAAACTGCTGCTACAAAACCAAGACAATGGAGCATTTGAGAGTTGGACTGGAGATCCTTGTATGCTTTTCCCGTGGAAAGGTATAGCATGTGATGGTTCAAATGGTTCATCTCTAATCACTAAGTTGTAAGTCCTTCCACTCTTGAATGCATCCATACATGCTTATGAATTATTGCTATTTTTCTCCAAGGTGTTCATAAATTATCTGCATTTTCCTTTTCTGATTTCCTCCAGGGATCTTTCCTCCAATAATCTCAGAGGAACAATTCCGTCCAGTGTCACTGAGATGACCAATTTACAAATATTGTACTGCTTCTGAATCTTTCTCATTTTAAAAACTTCTACATTATTTTTGGTGGGAAACAGTGGACTGTTTTTACACTTTATTATGTAATAATGTAATTACAATTTTGTTATGCACAGGAACCTGAGCCACAACCATTTTGATGGTTATATTCCCTTGTTTCCACCATCTTCCTCGTTGACATCAGTGTAATTATTTACCCCTTCTCATTTTAACAATGATATAGGATGATATTGTATGAGTTAATAGCCTTTCTATTATCCTTGTAAATGTTAAACATAAACACACACAGACATGCTATAGAACTAAAATACGATCAACTAAGTAAATATATAGTCTAACTCATGCAATTTCAAGAAATCCTTATCACCAAAAACTGGTCCTGCTAGCACAAAGATTTATGAAAATTCTTTCTACATGGCAACAAGAACTAAACTTAAACTTTATGCAGATGGATGGCAACAAATTGCATGACTTAATAAATAACTCAAGGATGCATGAAAGTGTTGTTTGTTACATGGATTGAGTGTCCTATACACATTTTACATGAATGCTAGCACTAAACTAAAATAATCCTACACACTTGAACATCTATCCTAATTATTATAACATCATGTCGGTAATATAAGGTAGACACTAGACAGTCTCAATGCAACGATTGTTCTCTATAATAACAGTGTGCATTTTACTCCTAAGATTTTATAAATAATCCTTGAGAAATATGCTTTCACATTATATTGCATACATAGGTCAAGTTCTTTCTTCCTTCACTTGATTCCAATAATAGAGAAATTTCCTTCTGTTATTAGTGTCATTAAGAAATTACCAATGATACTTTTTGAAATGTTTGATTTACATTTATGGAGCAGAGACCTGAGCTACAATGATCTTTCAGGACAGCTTCCGGAATCCATTATCTCACTGCCGCATTTAAAATCATTGTAGGTTTTACATGTTGGCATTCTACTTCATCTATACTAGGAAGCTATTTTCAATCATTGTATATTTTTAATATACCTGATTTATTCATCTTGTATATTTGATTTATTTCCAGATATTTTGGCTGCAATCAACACATGAGCGATGAAGATACAGCAAAGTTGAACAGTTCACTAATCAATACAGAGTATGAAGTATTCTCTTATGCATAATAATATAAGTTTTAAAATAAAATATATCAAGATTTATTTGTTACTTTTTCCACATTAATATATCAGTTATGGGAGATGCAAAGCAAGAAAACCCAAATTTGGACAAGTTTTGGTGATTGGAGCTATTATTACAAGTGGATCACTGTTGCTTACTTTCGCTCTTGGAATTCTTTTTTTTTGCCGTTATAGACACAAGTCAATTCCTTTGGAAGGATTTGGTGGAAAGACCTACCCAATGGCAACAAGTAGGAACATTATCTTCTATAATCCTCTGTATCCTATGTGTATCTGCATTCTAAAGTAACATATTTGCTGTTTAGACTAATAAACAAATTAGTCACGTCACTCTATATAGACAATCTTAGATCACAAGACCAAATCTCAAAGTGTTATCTTTAACATAGTGCATTGATTAAAATACAGAAATTATGTTATTATTTACTTCTACAAACTTGCAAGATAAATAACGACAAGCTTCTTCTGTTCTGCAGGTTTAAGGAGTCTTACATCTTTAAATCAATTTTTCTTCTACATATTTATTTGTAATTTATACACATAACTGAAGCAAATATAGTCTAAAACTAGCATTTAGGTCAGGAGTTGCACATAATGTTCTACATATTAATGAAATGCGGGAAAAATATATTAAAAAATTAACATCCTGTGAAAATTCCTAGATAGATGGCTACAAACAACTTTACATTTTATCCAAACATTTTGCACACCAAGTAACTAATATCAATTGACAAAAGAATTATTATGATTGTAGTAGATGATATTAGTTTGTGTAGACGACCATTGTTATCACTATGTGTTTTATTCTGTATGATGGAAGTGGTGATTTTAGCATGTAAGGTTTGGCTTAATCTTAATTGCATATATGACATTCTTCAACAAATACATGCAGATGTAATTTTCTCTTTGCCAAGCAAAGACGATTTCTTCATAAAGTCTGTCTCAGTTAAACCATTCACATTGGAGTTTCTAGAACTGGCAACAGAGAGGTACAAAACTTTGATAGGTGAAGGAGGTTTTGGTTGTGTTTACCGGGGCACTCTAGACGATGGTCAGGAAGTGGCAGTAAAAGTCCGTTCAGCAACATCAACTCAGGGAACCCGAGAATTTGATAATGAGGTATATAATATATTATGCATGATTAATTTATTAAATGTATCAAAATTCCCACAAGATGTTCCTAATTTAAAGTTAAGTCGTTTTAACAAGTGGTTAAGGAAATGTAAATTATTCGTTGAAAATTGTTGGATTTAATGCATTGACAATGCTTAATGCAACACATTTTAAGGAACGGTTTCTATTTTTTGAATTCTTAAAGTGCTATCAGGAAATTAGAGTAGCACTTGCCTTACTAGTTGTAGGCTGCATAAAATAATGAAAATCTAGTGTTTACATAATCTGGCACATGCCAATTAACTGCTCAAGAATATAAAGTTTGCTCTCTTTGATGCATCATGCAGCTAAACCTACTTTCAGCAATACAACATGAGAACCTGGTGCCTCTTCTTGGTTACTGTAATGAAAATGATCAACAAATTCTTGTGTATCCTTTCATGTCCAATGGCTCTTTGCTAGATAGACTATATGGTAAATATCCCACAATTCTTTCAGCTGATATGTTCTAATACAGAGTAGTTCTGAAATTCAACTTGATAACAGGGGAACCAGCAAAGAGAAAAATATTAGACTGGCCAACTAGACTCTCTATTGCTCTAGGTGCAGCTCGAGGTACATAATAGGATGTTTTATTTTTACAAAGTTGTACCTAGGTACTGAGAAATAAGCTTGCCTTATATCAGGAAGGATAAAGCATGAAGTTGTATGTAAACATAGATGAAAGAATAAAACTAATTCAAACGAACAGTGAAAAATATGAAACATATACAATGGCTATAACTTGCCACAGGCGAAGACACTTGAATAAGAATGTAAGAGGCATATTGTTATCTCTAATGAACAAATAAACTGGAGCAAATCACATGCAAAATGATGAGGGCCTACTGATTGACATTTGATTTGACAGTAATGGACTGATGGGTCGATCATATTGACTTTTTGTGATTAGAATGATATTGTAAAGATATTAATTAGATAGGGAATACTAAAATAATATGACATATCATAAACTTTTGATAAGCATGTCAAGGTCTCAACTTCACTATTTTCTGATTGAGCAGGTTTGGCATATCTTCACACATTTCCAGGACGTTCTGTAATACACAGGGACGTAAAATCGAGCAATATACTTCTGGATCATAGCATGTGTGCTAAGGTTGCAGATTTTGGTTTCTCAAAATATGCTCCTCAGGAAGGAGACAGTTATGTTTCCCTTGAAGTAAGAGGAACCGCAGGGTATCTGGATCCTGAGTAAGTGAACTTCTAAAATTTTCTTAATCTGAACTTCTCACTTTGAGCAAAATATTTATTACATTTCCTAAACAAAGGATTCTTGGAACCCTCTGAAAAGAAAAACACCCAGGAAAAAAAATCGCATATAAAAATGACTCCCTGGATTCTCCTATTATTTTCTGCATTCTGTGTTTGTTTCATGGAGGCTCTATCAGTCAGAGATTAGAGAGAGTAAACAAATGTTTTTTATTATATTTCCATTTTGAAGTGTATATTTATATTTATTTATAAACATATAGAAACTAAACTGAGGATATCGGTAAATACAAATATTAAGGGATAGTTATCTACACACATCCAAAAGAGATGAAGAAGAATCTGACACTCCTAATCCTATATGTTTCATGTGTTACACAATGCAACCATGACATGAAAAAGTTTCAAAATAGCTGATATTTATCCCTATGCAGGTACTACAAAACCCAGCAACTATCTGAAAAGAGTGATGTTTTCAGCTTTGGCGTGGTTCTACTTGAAATTGTAAGCGGCCGAGAACCTCTAAACATAAAGAGACCACGGATTGAATGGAGCTTGGTTGAATGGGTACGATCCATGTCTCTTTATTAATTTCAATCCTATGTAGTTATATTTCAATACATAATAAGAAATAAATATGTATGCAGGCCAAACCATATATAAGAGCATCAAAGGTGGAAGAAATTGTAGATCCAGGGATCAAGGGAGGATATCATGCAGAGGCATTATGGAGAGTGGTGGAAGTAGCACTGCAATGTCTTGAACCCTTCTCAGCATATAGACCGTGTATGGTTGATATAGTTCGCGAGTTGGAGGATGCTCTCATCATCGAAAACAATGCATCTGAATACATGAAGTCAATCGACAGCCTTGGAGGATCCAACCGCTACTCGATTGTCATGGATAAAAGGGTGCTTCCCTCAACTACATCTACAGCAGAATCAACCATCACAATCCAAACCTTATCACACCCACTACCGAGATAGTAAATCGGCTAATGGAATTCTTTTGATTTGTTTTTGGCTATCGCTTTAGTAATATCACATTCTAAATGGTAAAAGAAAAAAATACCACTTCTGATTTGTACTTTCATCCTCTCTATGCTTCTTGAAACTGAATTCCTCATCTTTATGGTTTTAAAGAATAAACTGGGCCAAACGAAAGTGAATATATGGTGCATAAAGGCCATATCATTTGCTAAGTCCAAACTTGACTACTACAAAATTTCACAAAAAAATTGGATTGTGATTTAATCTAAGATACAATTCAACTATGCTTTCAAAAAAGCTAATATACACTTTGGTTAGACTGGTAACCAATTCGGTCAAGCAGGATGAACGCTCATGTTTTTGAGGATACTTATAGTTCAGCCTAACAACAATTATGACTTATTTTGACAAAATAAAAATATATATTCTGTTCAAATTTCTTGTTTTCACTACACAATTTCAATTTCACCTTATTTTTTACTTTGTTTTATGTTTCAAATATTTATCTTTTGAAAAAGGAAACAAAACAAACATAGAGTAACATTCTTCTAATTGTTAGTAAAAACAAAACATACTCTCATACCACAGCGACCCAAAAGTTCCGTGTCTCTTATCTGGTATTCTTCAGACTGAATCTCTAAAGTGGCACTAACTCTCAAATGGCAATGAGGAAAACAAAATGTTATCACATTTTCTAAACAGTTCTATTGAAAAATATTTAGCATACACAATTGATTGGATATCATTATTCCTCTCTTATAATAACGTGTTCCCAAAAGAATTGATTATATTAATGCATAATTTACAATGCGCTTGAAAAGATATCTTGTGTAGGGCAATAAGAAATTGCCAATGGCCTTTCATTCAGCCAAAGGTTTTTCTTTTAATTTTGCTTATCATTTCTGATAAAGGAAGGAAAAGAAAACTTAGTGCAAATTTATCCACCTCTGTATTTGACAAACAATTCTTCCACTCTTGGTTCTCATTTCTTCAACCCCTTCTCCCTTTATATGCTACTTATTGAGAAATAATGAGTTGAAGACAGTACTAAAGAAAAAGTCTGACAATGTGATGCAGTAGAAAGAGAAAGACTAGAAGTTTATATGAGAATTAATATCTGATTAGAATGCAGGCTTGAATTCTGCAGGTACAGTAAAGCAGTAATATAGTTTTTTCTCTTCAAAAGAAAATTTGACTTACAACAATCATATTGATGTGAACAACTGATTATTGAGATTAATTTATTTTTCCAATCTCAGTTTTCTGTAGTTCATTGTTTGGTGATTTGCAGTAGTCAATCTGATTTTTCATATTCTGCTCTATGAACTACATTGATTCTTCTATTATGTTGAATTGTTTCATTAAGAACAGTCAAGTCAAGAGAATGTGCAAAAGCAAAAGGAGGGAGAAAGAAGATTATGGTAGAACTTGGTAACAAGTTAGAACTTAGAACAATACAACATGTGTTGTGTTATATGTAAGTCAAACGAGAATAAGCAGAATCTGAGCCATTCAGACAATAGTTAAGAAATGTCTTATTTTTTTCAATGGCTGAAAAAGAACATCGTTGAGAATGTGCAATTTTAATAACATAAGTTCATTTCTAACGGAAGAATAACATTAGGTCATCTCTAACAGCAGTTCTTAGTACAGTACTTGGAGGTAAGTTCTTAAAGAGTTATAACATTGAAGTGAAAGTTGCTAAAGTTCTTTCTTAAAACTGATGTGGCATTGTAGAACCATTGGAGATGTTCTTGCTCATTATTATATGAAAAATGTCAAAGTCAGGACAAGACTATTAGGAACAAAGAGGTGTACTGTTATACAGATTAAAACTGCAGAATAGATAATTGGTCGTACTTCGATGGAGTGTGGCATTCGGCACATATCATAAAATTTGTGAGTTATCATCCATTTCTATCCAACTGAAGAAATCCAGAATTAGAAAAATAAATTTCATTTTTCCCACAAAAAGGAATGTATCAAAGGTACCAATACTCTTATCCATTGACACAAGGTTGCATTTGAAAGGGACTGGAGTCTAATTTGGATTAACTTCTACCTCACAAGAACTTCTCAATTAAAATAAAATTAAATTATAGTTCTTCGCTTATAGAAAGACCCTTATAAGCTTACAGATATGTATGGGGAAGTTAAACAAGAGAACTTCTGTAGAGATCTAGAAGGTAATCTTGGATTCTTGATTACTAGAAGAAGTTGTTAACCAACAAACTCATAATTATTGCAAGCTTCTTTCCATAAGTGCTTTTAAGAAGTTCACTCAAACTGGCTCTAAGTCAAAAGACACAATTACGTGATCAAAATACATGAGAATTGCAACAATTTCGTTTATGAGACACAAGATTTTACTAGTCCAAATTTGCAACTAAACCAGGTCATTAGACTTAGCTCAAGTGGTTAATGAGTTTCATTTAAGAATAAGTCAATCTAAAAGATCCGAGTTCAAATCTAACTGAAACAATCATTGGTCAAACTCTACTTACCTCCCGACCAACTCCAAATTACTAAGGTCCCTTTCCTTGAGAACCGGAGGGTTAAGACTAAAAAAAATCCGATGAAGTAAACCATATGATAACCCAATAAATTGCAAATCAACAACTAGAATTAAACAAACAAAGCATGAGGAAACTAATGAAACACATAAACTTTTGATTTAGAAATGACTTACATATATCAAGAATTCCATTTAGATTATACACTATATAGGCGTGGAGAGTGCTTACATGAAAGGTGTGTAATAAATGATTTGACTACACATCAAGTTGCAAAAAGAGAAGGATTCGCCGATGCATTTCCAACTTGAACTTCAAGGAGTTCCAAACGACGCTCCAATACATCAAGCTTTTCATTCAATGATGCTAACTTGCTCTTTGTTGTAGCCTCTGAAATGAAATTTGAATTAACATGGAAAATTAGTCGAATAAAAATAAAAATAAAAATAAAACTTGAGATGAGTTTTTTCATTACCGAATTGGACAAGGAAATCGAAGAGGCGACGAACATTGAGAGAAATGTGAGAAATGAATTCACGATTCTCCCAATCAGCTTGAACAGCGATTCCAACGTTTACTGCGTTTGTTATTCCTCCAGCACGTGCCATTTCTTTCTTCAATTTCAGATCCAAATTCCAATGCAGATTCGTTCAACGAACTTGCTTTCCTTTTTGTCTTCCACTTTCAACACTAGTTTACTTTTGAGGACTTTTTTTAGAACTTACTCGACTACAGAATTGGGATACTAATTTATGAAGAAAAAAAAATGTTATATTCAATTCAAGTGATAGATAAGAACAATATCTGTCAAAACTAATGGATACTTTTTACTGCATGCATTGAAGACAAGGATAAGTGAAATTTACAATTTCAATATATCAAAAAAAATATTATATTAAAATTCAACCTATGATTTCTAAGATAATAAATAAATATTTAATTAATTATCTTTTATTGACAAAGTTTAATCTATCAAGGAGATATAGATTTTTCAAGGGTCTTTTTCCTTTCTAATTTTACTATTTTATTTACTATTTAAATCATATTTATTTAATTAAATAATCAAATTTTCTAAATATTTATATTTTTATATGAAAAGATACTACATTTTTGTTTCTCTTTCAAATTTTTCCTTTTACTTAATTTTTTTAATTAATTGACTAAAGTTATATTATTTCTATTATTTTTAATGATAAAAGTGAAAAGATTGACACATTATATCTCAACGTTAATTAAGCACAGCAAGACAAGAAATATGACTTTCTCATGATTCAACACTAGTATCAGAATCGTTCGTTGACTAAGGCGGTCAGTTACTTGTTTTGAAAGTCTTCCTAACAATGGTAGTTAGATGAAGTGTTTCGTTGATGTTGAATGTCAACCGCAGTGTAAGTGAATGTGGATGAAATAGATTGACTCATACTTGAAGAAGAGATTACTAATGTATCAAGGGTGAGTAAGAGTCTCGCATTAAATGAAAATGTTAATGTTGAATATTATATAAGTGAGATGACTCATATACTCAATGTCTTAAGATTTTTTGTGCAAATGTGATGTCAAAGCCACTTATGTAATTGCTCTTAATCCAATAGAATGATTCACTATGAGATTTAAGGTTTCACCTCAAACTCTAACACTAGTATCAGAGTTAAGTTTGACATGTTGAGGGAGTGGGAGAGTTTTTTAGTGTTGAATCAAGAACGTAAATAGTCTCACACTTGAGTGAGATGATATTAATGTATGAAGTATGAGTCAGAAGTCTCACATTAGATAGAAGAGTAGATGTGGAATAACATATAAATGAAATGATTTATATAGTTAATACCTTTTAAGGTTTTTGGTGAAACACTAATATCAAAGTCACTTATTTAATTGTTCTTAGTCCAATGTAAAGATCCACCTCAGAATGTAAGGTTCCCCCTTGAGTTCCAATAGAGAGATGACTAGCAATGATTAGAGAAATAGGAGTGGAAGAGGGTGAAGTAATCAACGAGAGGAAAAGATGACATAGATTAGGTGTGTGCAATTCATGATAAGATTCACTTAAATTAACATTTGTCTAAATTTACTATCAAGTCCAACCAACTTTAACAACATCTACAATAGAACTCTTATTTGGTATTTATAGAGTGTTTGTTTTTGCGACGAAGACATATTAAACTCAAAATAGGTCATAAGCTATTACTTGAAGCTTCTAGATAGACACATGGTTGGAGCTATTCCATTGCGAAAATACACAAATGCCTAACTAAAGCCCCAATTATATATTACTCACTTTTTTAATGATAGTATTTAATAATCACTCAACATCTAAAAAAAAAAATCAAATATGTTTCACCAATAATTATATTGTTATATTTCAACAACACTAATTTATTTTAAAAAATGTTAACAAGTGTCTTGTCCAAAGAACACATGTTAAAACCAAATATCAAAATATTCAATTTAAAAAATATTGAAACTTGTATTTTCAACTCATTGAAAAATTAAAATTAGTTTTATTTCACCGCTAGATCGTTATTTTAATATAAATTTTTAAGTGAGTGCATGAAAAAGTAGAGAGAGAGAGATGATGTTTATAAAAACAATCATCTTTATAAGCACAAATTTTTCTTAAACAATCATCTTTATAAGCACAAATTTTTCTTACTCCACGATGGGGGTTTTGATATGAAAATGTGCTTGTTAAGGGAATGATAAACTCATGAAATTTTTCTTTAATGAATTTTTTTATACTTCCCAACACGTGGTTTTTTAAAAACATAATGTGGGAAAATAAACTCTCTCCAATTGGTTCAAAGAAAAAATTTTAAAATAAAGTTGGTAGTACAAGATGTTGCTTCAGACTTCATGTTAGATAGGCCAACCCAACCCCATCCACCACTTCTGCAAGACGTGAAGACACGGAATTCCCAAGTTGTTCCAACGTTGCTTTCACACTAAACAAGTTACCACTAACTAATTATGACACAAAGATAAGAAAATTAAGTTTTTGTTTGAATTAATTACAAGTTACCAAAATGTTTATCTCGTTGAACAAAATATTAATAGCAAAATAATTTTATAACATATAAAATTTAAAATGTGACAATTTCTAAAATGTTAAGAACCGCAACTATATTATTATAAATTATAGTAGATTTTTGTCACAAAAACAAAACAAAACAAGATTGTGAATAAATCTTAATATTTCTAAGCTGCAATCAGGCCATTGTGTCTGAGCAATGCATCTGGTGTTGGTTCTCTGCCACGGAATTGCACAAAGACCTGCATAAAACCACATTGCATTAAATTTTCAAGTTCAACACACATCAATTTGGTAAAAATTACTAGTTACACCACATAATATACATGTTATAGATTATTCATTGTAATTTTTTGTACTATATATCTTTCATTAACAAGCAAGCTGCACAAAATAAATGTAAGAACTAATGAATGAGATTTTACAATGTAATGTGTTGTAAATGATGTATATTTGTATTTATTTATAATAATTGTATTTGGCCTTGTTAAAGATACAAAGTGTTTATAAGTGGTAGGTAGTTCTCACTCATCAAGGCGGTTTTATAGAGTTGTAGAACAACTCAAATTCTGAGAGGCCTAATCAAACCCATTAGGTTTAGAATAGTTTATTTAAGCAAATTAGTGCATGTACTCAATTTACAACTTTAAAATATATCAGATGTATTTGTATAATGTATTATCTCAATTCTCACCTCCAGTGGTGCCTTGCCACCTCCAAGAGCAAGAATGGTCTCCCTGAACTTGTGCCCAGTTTCTTTAACAGCCTGTTCAAAAATGCAATAATAATAGTTGAAATCAAACAACGGTCATTCAGCAACTAAAATGATGGTTTACTCTTTAGAAATGTAATAGATAAACTATGATGTATGTTCTTTTTCCATTATAAATCGCAAAAAGAAAAAAAAATTGAAGATTAAAGACAAATACATGTCGCTAAACAGAAAAACAATTCCTTATTGACAAATTTTCTTAATCAAATATACCTTGTTATTATCTAATCCAGCGTCCTCAAATGCAGAGAAAGCATCTGCAGACAGCACCTCAGCCCACTGCATAACACACAAATTCACCATAAGATATGAATAGTTGTTTTCCCCATTGTTGTGTACTACACTGCCATGAAAGATCCACAATATACGAAACAAAATGTCCATTATAACAAAATTATCAAAGAAATATAGAATATACCTTGTAGCTATAGTATCCAGCTGCATATCCACCTAACGAATGAAAAATCCAGAAGAAAATTAATAAAATATGAGTTTCATCAAGATGATAATTGCATACTCCCACCCTTCCTTTTTAATTGTTGGATGTTAGGAAGAAAAGTTCTTATTTATTTGTTGTTTCCAAATTTCAAGATTATATTAACCACTTTTTTTTGTCAATTATGCCCTTGCTTATAGAAAAAGTTGAAATTTGCTTATTAATAAAAAATATTTATTGGTTTGTGCAAAATAACATATATATAGGAAAAGAGAAAGAGGTATAAGAAGCACAGCAAACCTGCGAATATATGACTAAAGCTGCAAAGGAACCTGTCCTCTGGCAATGGAGGAATCACTTGAGTTTTCTCAGAAACTCTGCGGTCAACATCATAGATGGACTCTGGTCCCCCAGGAACATATTTTGTATGAAGTTCCAGATCTACAGTTGCAAATTTTATCTGCAACAAATATAGATTACAATGCAATTGAAAATCATTTATTTAAAACAAGTCTGTAACACAACACAAGAAAGAAACATTAGAATATGGCATTAAAAACGAGAAAAAGGATAGTTGTTGCATAATAAAGTTCAGAACTAGTAACAGTATATATTTCAGCTTTGAATGCACAAAAACAGCCATAATGTTATTTGCAAATGAGGCAGAGACATAAATTGATGGGCAAACAGTAAAATATGCAACTTTCAATTATAATGAAAATATAGAAAAGGTGTAATTAATCAATATATTCGTACTGACCTGTCGGAGACTGAGAGTGCCAGCACGATAAGTTCTGGCAGCAACAAGCTTCAAATATACGTCTTCAGGGAGAGTCTCCCCGGTTTCAAAATGTTTTGCAATGCCCAATAAAGTCTCTCTGAAGAAACCAAAAATTGTATAAATATAAAAAAAATACATTAAAATGAATCAGGGAAAACAAACATGCCCAATAAAGAAGTAGAATGTTGAGCTAAATCCAAGAACAAGACCATGTATAGCTGAAAAGCATTGATTTTCCAAAATATATATAGAAAAAGTTTTTCAGGAAATTTCAACATAAAGTTACGATGAAAGGTAGGATCAAAGTAACATCCATGTAAGTCAAGGGCATAAACTTCATATGGATTTATTACTTACTTATGGTAACACCAGTTTTCCATAAACTGAGAGGGTAATTCAACAGCATCCCACTCTATTCCCCTAATACCAGCAACTAGACCCTCATCTTCCTTAGTAAGCATATGTTGAAGTGCATGGCCAAATTCATGGAAGACGGTCTCAACCTGAGAAAAGGGAGAAAATGTAAAATATAGTTCGCGGAACCATTTCAAATTTATAGTCATTAAATAGGAAACAACTTAGTAACTTCAGCTCAGTCGGCACATCAAATTGTCAGTAACATTAACATATAGTAACTGCAGCTCAGTTTACATATCACATAAGATTAGTTTCTAAATTCTAACCTTAGATATCTTAGATTATCACCCAAGATTAGTTTTCATATTACTTACATATTTACTGTCATGATTCGTTTCCTCATTTTCATATTTATTTAGGATTATGAGTCTTGTATCCCTATAAATAAGAATCAGTGTTAAAAATCTTTTGTATCAAGTTATTATCAATCATATTACACCATTAAATTTGAAGTCCTTATTATTTCTGTTCTCCTTATCTAAAACTCATAATTTCAACAGAAATTATGTCTAAGAATACAGTTAACTGGAAAGATAAAGAGTGATCATTCATGCACATTTAGACTACATAGTTAAGCTCAGAACCTATTAATTAATGCCATTGGGAAAAATATGTATTTAAGTAATCTTTGACTTGGTCTAAAACATGTAATCATGTGAAAGACCAAACACTGTTAGAAGCAATTAGTTCTCCCATTAATATAAGCCTAGGCAACTTTCTTTTATTACACAAAAAATAATTATAGTTTAAAAATATAAAATATAGAATATAGAATAGAAAAATACAGAGTAAATATGGGTTACCTCACGGAATGTCATTAGACTTGGCTTGCTTCCTACTGGAGGTGTTTGATTGCACACCATGTGGGCAACAGGCAACCTTGATGAGTTACCACCATCAGGTGACAGAACACGACTGCGAGCAACAACTTCATCCATCCATGCACCTTGCCTTTTTTCAGAAGGACGACTGTAGGGATCAAAGTAAAAATACGCAACAGGACTGCCTGAAGAATCTTTAACACGGAAAAACTTGACATCTTTATTCCAAACCTGAATAACAATAAGCATGTGTCAGAAAGTGTAAAATATGTGCTCCCCAATACAAGAACCACAGATGAACGAAAGGGAATTTGATTACCGGAGCTAGACCATCAGCTGGCTCAATTTCAATGCCAAAAAGTGTTTTTGCAAGGTGAAAGAGACCATCCATGACATTTGGCAGAGAGAAAAACGGACGCAGTTCTTCCTATGAGAAAAAACCAGAAGACGTATGAGCTTTCCTAGGCAGATTAGAAGTTTCAATAACAAAGGAAATATGCATTTTACCAAATTACCCTTATCAAGTATTGATGTATTTACTATTACCATAAATACAAAGTGGGAGATATTAAATTGGGAGTGGAGCATCTAGTATTAGTTAATTAAAGGATACAATTGGAAAAATATAATTAATATCACTTTTAAAATTGAAAGTCTCAATTATTTAGGAACAATTTTTTTTTGTCGTCAATTACAAAGGGAGTACTATAACTCTCTAGTGGGACTGAGAAATGAAATTTCTTATGTGGTTGATATGAATGAAATAACTTTCAGAATGTCAAAAGTACGGTGAACATAATTATGGACCTTTCCCTTTAATTAATATGCCTATGTCATTAGTTAGATAGTTTTAGAGAAAAAAGGAATGTTTAGTGGCAAAAAAAAATTCATATGCAGGAACAAAATTATGGAAATCAAATAATGAGATCCTTCATGAATAATGATAAGCAATTACAAATTTTGAAGTTAAAAATAATTATATATGAAGGGAAGCCTTGATGTAACAGTTGGAACTGCTGCCATGACTTGGAGGTAACTGACACTGGTTGAAGGCGCAGAATGATAGAATTAGCCTCTTCTCAATGTGCTAAGTCTGCCTACAATAGATCAACAAGTCCAACCCTCTTCCCTAGATCCCACACTGGCAAGGCTTTATAGCATTAAATTACCCTTCTTTCATAAAAGACATTACAACTGCATGAGGCTTAAATGGTACAATTTTGTGAAAATGAGTTTTGGTAGGATATTTACAACATTCAACAAAATAGTTAAAAATATATGGCTGGCTTATGATAAACTCTTGTAACATTTATTCAAAAAGGGACTTCAAGTTGTATAAAATATTGAGGTGTGCAAATTATTCTATACACGAAAAATGTATTAAATTTAAAAATATGAAGATTGTAAGTTAATCTTTCTTCCAGACATTCTAGATTTTTTCATTGATCATCCTGATTAACAAGCAATTGTCAAAACTAAACCTTATGTTCTTAAAGTATCTTCTCAAAATGATGACTGCAAGTGAGTGAGAGTGAGAAAGAGAGAGAGAGAGAGAGAGCAACCTCATTAATGTCATATTTTGATTCACGAAGCCTCTCACTCCAAAAGGTAATGTCCCAGTGTGTCAAATCATCAGCTTCTGATGCACCCTCATCTTTTGAGAATTTCTTAAGGTCTTCCATATCTAGAAGGAAGAACAATGGCAATAAGGAGCTTACTCAAAATATATACACAATACACTCTCCCCATTAACTAATTGAAAAAACTGCATACAATTTAAAGCATGATGTAAAAACTACGACATAGAGACATTTTACACACTACCTTGTACTGCAGCATCCCAGGAAGCTCTACGAAGCTTTTCTAGAAGCTCTTCTGCTTTATCAACAGTTGCCATTTTGGTTGCCATGCTAACCTGATAGATAATAAATACATCAGCAACCTTCATAGAATTATTATATTCTTAATAATGAAAGAGCCATACCTCAGCATAGTTATTGTAGTTGAGAAGCTTGGCCTTTTCCAACCTAAGCTTTAAAATTTGCTCAATCAGTTCAGTATTATCCAAATCTCCACTAGATGCACGTGATATATAAGCACGGTAGACTTCCTCGCGCAAAGAACGGTTGCGTGCATGTTGCATAACAGCAATATAACTCGGTGCATCCAATGTAATTATCCATGGCCCATTCTCAGCGGTGGCATTTTCATGCCCCTGCATTTTTCCACAAGTAATCAAAATTCAAAAAGATTGCTGATTGTCATAACTTACAAATAATAACAACTGTCAACATGACATACCTTGGATACTGCGCTTTGTGCAGCCAACCCAAGAGCCGTAGCAGGTAATCCTTCAATCTCTTTCTTATCTGTAATGAGCTTTTCAAACTTTTTGGTTGCATCCAGAACGTTCTCCCCAAATTTTTCTGATAATCTTTCCAGCTCCTACAAATGAAACCATGACAAAAATATATATATAACTAAAAGAAAACATAT
Organism: Cicer judaicum; assembly: GCA_037974835.1. Taxonomy (NCBI): domain Eukaryota; kingdom Viridiplantae; phylum Streptophyta; class Magnoliopsida; order Fabales; family Fabaceae; genus Cicer; species Cicer judaicum. The sequence goes on along the minus strand of JBBPBS010000738.1, from coordinate 7,564,717 downwards.
AATTGAATTTTGTTATAAAGTACAATCACTTTCAGGCTGTTGCATATGGCTCCTTGTAGAGTTCTGAAATTTTCAATATTAGCCGAATTTTACCAGTTCATGTTTCTTGTCGTATTTATTTGTAAGACACATTTAAAACTTCAAAATATGTACAATTACAAGCTCATTTTCCCTTCTAGTCTGAGAACAGGATATGTCTAGTTGCTAAAATAAATAAAGATAGCAATACAGCCAAAGTCTAAATGGTGGGAAAGTGGGAATCAAATAGCCCACACTTCTAAATTTAATAGTCACAATTTACATTTGTTTTTAGTTGTTAAAATAGAACACCTGTTCAATTTTGTTAAACTGTTCTCTTTTATCATCTTCAAGAGAAACACCATTAAGAACCGCCTCCTTTATTTGGTCTGCAAAGGCATAAATATAACTGTTACAACGTAAAATGACAACCTACAAACAATAAATTTGTCAAAAATCAAGTGGAAGGTAAATGGAACAACAGTATGTTATTTGGCATGAGTTTATGAGTAAAGTCAACAAGATAATCCATACTACAGGTCGAATATGAATAAGTGAAAACCCCTCTCTCACAATAAATCATAAAATTAGCAAAAGAGTGGAGCCATAAATCAGAAAATTTCATACCAACTACACATCAAGCATTTTTCACAATTCTCCATCTTACCAGAAAAAAAAATCAAGAAGCTGAGAAGCAGCATTGGAATGCAATGCGAAGCAATTCAAGCAAAACTTAAAATAACATGCAAATACAGAAGACATAAAACAAAATATCACAAGAACCGCATAAACAAAAGGACATTTTGTAACTTACTTTCAACAATTCGTTTGCGAGCATCACTAAGTGTCTGCCAATCAGGTGACTCTCGAATAGCTTTGAATGCATTATAAAGAGGCTTGCTTTGACCTAGTCTAAGCTGAAACTTAACTTTGTCTGCCTGCAAATATAATGTAATCCTTGTTAGCACAACAAAAGTACAGCAATCACATTTCATAAGAGAATACATAGATGGCCAAAAACCCATGAAAATATTTTAAACAAGGGAGCAAAACAACATAATCACATGTTGCAATATGGCTCAGATAGTTGTGTGCTAAAAAAGGTGAGGCAAATAAACTAATTCACATCAATGTTATCATTGGCAGATTGCAGAAAATAGTGGAACGCCATAAATCCGCTATGCAAAATAGCAATAATACTTACCCACTCTTCAATTTTTCTATATTAAAAATAGATCATGTTTGACACACATGCAAACTCTTAGGTTTTATTATCTTTAAAAACCCTAAAATTCTCTCTTTTCTGCTATTGCTACTAGAATAGCGAACGCTACATCCCTAACAGCAAAACTAGGATTGGATAACAGTTTTCATAGTGGATTCATCAAAATCTGATATGCTACAGTGTTATAGTGCAGCGGCTATTCCACAACACTGATTCACATAAATAAAGTATTGCCCTACATCCCAAACACACAAAATCAATCACATTAACACAACAATATAACACTCCCTTCAACAAAAGACAATATCTAGAAATGCACAATTACAAATGACAAAAACACCGAAACAAAAATAAATAAATAAATAAACACCTGCACATCCTCAATTGCTGAACGAAGCTCAGAACTATCCTTAACAGATTTGAGATGATTAACCAAACCCCAAACAACAGACAACTTGTCAACAATTTTCTCCAACGGTTCAACCAACTTAGGCCAAGAAGGTTCAACAGTACGTTCAAGTTCCTCCAAATCACGTTCCTATAAATCAAATCAAGACCCATTAATCAAATCCCTACAAATAATCCAAAATTGAGCAAAAGTTAAAAACTTGATTACCAGTTTGTCAAGAAGTGCACGAATCCCAGGTCGCACGTGTTTAGGTTCAACAGCATCGAAAGGTGGGAAGACAAAGTCCTGAAGAAGAGGATTGGAATCGTCGAATGCAGAAGCAGCCATGGATGAAGAAGATAGAGGAGAAGAAAATGAGCAAGTAGTGGTGAAGGAATTAGATGAAGTGGACTTGTGAAGTTGATCGATGCAGAAGGAAAATGAAGAGGACCAGAGAGGACAAGGAAGGGATTTAGGTAATTTATTAGGGTTGAAAATGGAAGGAGAAGTGCGTTTTAGAATGGAACGAGAAAGAGATAGAGTGAGAGTAAGGCGTGTAGCCATAAGCATGTTTGCTATAAGAAGGACACCAACCAGATTTTCGTGTCTCATTTTTTTTTAAGATCTTTGTTATAACTGTATACTAAGCTGTTTTTTGGTCGGGTTCTTCAAATATCTATATCTTAATTTTGTTGATATAATAATAAATAGGAAAATTGTAAGGATGTCACTAATTAAAATTTTGAAAGTTTTTTCTATGATTGACAATATTTTTTTTTATATATTTGATGAATTTTACTTTTTATTATTTTTATCGAATTATTATTATTATTGTTGTAAACTCAAAAAGAGAGTTAACACATATTATAATAACTTTTAAACATAGATTAACTTACGATGAATCAATTTAGTATATAATATCATCTTTTTGATCAATTGTGAAAGTTTATATAATAATAAATTGGACGAATCAAAAAATATATAACATATTTACAAGTGACGTAAATAATATTAAATTAAGAGTCGAAATAGAATAAAATAATTAATTTTATTTTAAAAAAGTGTGATATTTATTATTATTATTAGATGGATATAGTTTGTTTTATTTTTTAAAAATTTTTTTAAATGTGTATTTTTTATTTATGATTAGATGGGTAAGTAAGATTTTTTATTTCGAATTTCACTATAGAAAAATATGATAGTCATATAATCTGACTTATCTGTTTTGTTTTAAGTTTGTATTTTGAATCAATTAATCACTTTTAGAATGTGAGTTGTTCGATCAATTTAGTAAATGTTAATCTATTGGGACGAACCAAATTCATCAAAAAAATAATATTAATTGGTTATTTATGATTAAACGTTATAAATTTTAGGTTAAATTACATTCGTGGTCCCTTAACTTAATTTTAGGTAACATTTTAGTCCTTTATCTTTTTTTCCTGAGTTAGTCCTTTATTTTAATTTTAAGTGACAATTTGATATTTTATGTTTTAAAATTTCAACAATATTGTCCTTTTTTTTACAAAAATTCAAAAGAATCATCAAAATTTTCAATCAAAACCTATAAAATTAATATTAATCTTCAATATAATGCAAATTTTATCAAATCCATAACTCAAATATTCAAGATTTGCATTATATTGAAGATTAATATTAATTTAATAGGTTTTGGTTGAAAATTTTGATAATTTTTTTGAATTTTTTGTATAAAAAATAATAATATTGTTGAAATTTTAAAACATAAAATATTAAATTATCACTTAAAATTAAAATAAAAGACTAATTC
>JBBPBS010000738.1:7551115-7561257 GCA_037974835.1 Cicer judaicum | reverse complement strand
TAATTCAAAAAAAAAAAAAAACCAAAACGTTACCTGATCACGTATATAATTTACTCTAAATTTTAATAACATGTCGCTCGCATTTATATTCTCAATATTTCTCACTGATTTTGCGTTCATATTAGTGTACTTAACATAGCATTTGTATTATAAACAAAACATAATGTATTTCTTTTACCAAAGCCGTATAAAAGCACAATATTTTTTACATAGCATTAAACTTTTATCTAAGCGCCATCAATACATAACGTTTAATAATTAAATGTTATATAGAGCGCTCACATTTATACTCATCGTATTTCTCTCTAGCTCTTCCCTTATACTCCATTTTATTTAAACAAATGCAAAAATCATTGTTTTTATTCTATTCTCTCTTCACGCTAATAATTATTGTGATTAAACATTTGTTTTATCTCAAAACTAGAAATGAATTGTCCTCTTGAATCCTCTCAAACCAAATGTCTTTCTAATTGTGGCATTTTTGTCGTTTTAGCTTTATCGTCGTGTTCATCTACACTTTATGTGTCTCTTAGACAAAGTATCTTAAAATTCCTTTCTTTCAATGGCTTATGTCCTTATTTCAATTACTTTATCTATGTTATGATTTTTTGTTGTTCTAGTTGTCTCAAAGTAATAAAAAAAATATATTTATTAATGATAAATGTTAAAAATAAAATATTATATAAATATTTATATATGATGTGTAAAAAATACAAATCTTTTCATTAATACAAAAAAAAACACAAGGTAAATATTTTTCATTGATTAAAAAAATAGGAAACAAATATGTCACTCATACATGAATTGAGATTATTTTGTTTGAAATATGAACAAGACACTTATAAAATACTAACATATGTCACCCGACAACATGAGTTTATTGCTATTAAAAAATACAAATATATGAAAATTGATCTCTGAAATTATTAGCGTTAGTCGAATTAGTCTTTAAATTTCATGAATTAACAAATACATCATATATATTATAAAATATCAATCAAAAGAGTTTATGTGTACATCTTTGTCTTTAAATATTTTGATAAGACATTGTAATTGAATATGTAACTTATCCATATTAATCTCACATCAATGTCATCTTACAAATTTGTGGATGAAATTTAGTCATGTCTAAAATAAATTTGTTAGTAATTGTAATTGTGCATGAACTAATTATCAATAGATTACTCCATGAAAAAATTTCATAGAAAAATTAGTATACATTATGACGATATTGATATGAGATCAATATAAAAGAGTCAAATATTTAATTAACACGTCACATTATAATATCTAACGGTAATTTTTTTAATATAAATTATTTTATTTACTATTTTATAATTTAAAAAATATATTTATCAATTTATAAAATTCAGATATTAATTTAAATGACTTATACTATTTAAGTAACCATTTTAATTTTACCTATTCACTCGATATATCACAAAAAAAATCACATGCTGTCTCGCGTGGAAAATTCTCGACGAGCCATTATGAAGATATTATTTGTTAACACTTATTATGCACACACGTAAAAAATTCTTATGTAATAAGTAAATTATAATTGTGTAACATTCCAAGTAATTATTTATGATAAAATTTAAATATTATTAAAAATATAATAATTATAATTAATTGATAATATAAATAATATTTATATTTGACAAATTCAAATTTATTTTTCAAAAGTTTGTTTAGTTCAAATAATCCTCTAATAATTATGGTGGACATGACTTTTTTAACGTTACATGTTCTACAATATAGTATCATAGCGTTAGATTTTCTATGAATCAATGTCATGTTTTAATTTAGGTTTAATTGCAATTTTGATCCCCATATTTTAGCTGAATCACAAAAGTAATCCCTCTATTTTGTTTCTCCTCAGTTTTAATCTCTCAGATAGAATTTTGGTCCAAAATTTAATGAATTTTCATTTTTTAAAGTCATGCTACACCATTTATGATAATAGGTTTCAGGTACAATTGTTGCATATCAGATCTTGAGGTATGATGTGACTTAAATAAATGCAAAAAAAATAAAATTTCATCAAATTTTAGACCAAAATTATGTTTGAGGGATCAAAACTAAGAATAAATAAAATAAGGGAACTACAACTGCAATTAAACATTTAATAATCGAAAGAATCATTCTCCATTTAGGCATAATCCATAATTCCATATATATTGAAATTGTTACTGTGGATACATTTAATCAACTTTATTTTTTTTCTTTGACGACTTGATTTTTCTTTTAATACTATAACTAACTCATGAGATTTTGAATTGAAATCCGACAATAGATTGAGTCTAACAAGATACGTTTGTTAATTTGGCTAAAACTTAATGACATCAACATGACTTTATTATAGAATAATAACATCTCCAATACAATTAAAATATAATATCATACTTCATAAAAAATAACCTACAATCTCACAAGACCATAATCCAGGTGATTTGCCACCATGAACGAGAAAGCCACAGTTTTATTCTACCTTCAAATTAGGAAATGCTCATTTTTTTAATATGGAGACCATAATCGTGATTTGTCATTCATTTTTATCTCAAAATTCGTAGACGTACTCATCTCATATCACCCCAATTTATCACCATATGCATAGAGTTTGACATTTACAACTACCAATCATCAGTACATTGTGTCATCTAAGTAGAAGAATATGGAGAAAAAAAAGAGAAAAACGGGAGAGCCAAATAGGATCAATCATGTTTTCTAAAAAATTGAATAAATTTATTTATAAGCTCCGAAAATATTGAATTTGTTTTATGTGGTTATATATTAAAATATGTTTTTAGCTTCTTTCAAGTAGTACATTGTTTGAATATTAGAAAAAATGCCTAATTGCAGTTTTGGTCCTGCTATTTTAACTGAATCGCGAAAGTAGTTCCTTCATTTTGTTTCTCCTCAGTTTTGGTCTAAAATTTCATTTTTTTTAAGTCCTATTACACTATTTATGATTATATAATTCAGGTACAATTGTCAAAAATGAGATCTTGATGCATAATGAGATTTAAATAAATGTAAAAAAAAAATGAAATTTCATGAAGTTTTGGACTAAAATTCTGCTTGAGGGAGGAGAGAAACAAAATGAGGGAACTATTTTCGCGATTCAGCTGAAATAAAGAAACCAAAACTACAAATAAACCTAGAAAAAATATCTCAAACACATATTTTCTAAGCAATTTATACATTATGTATTTATAAACATCTACATTTTTCAATTCTCTAAGACACTTTTTATTAAGGACAAAATCCTAACACCTTGTTAAAATGATTGGCACGGTTGATGGAATGAGCACAAAATTGAAAGTTTTTTTGGTATTTTGTTTCTAAAGGATTGTAGAGTGGAGATTTTGAAGAATCACGATAGACGAGTTATGAGAAAAAGGAATGAAACAAAAAAAAAAAAATTAACAGGGTCAAAAATGAAAAATTAAAAATAAACACCTGCACATCCTCAATTGCTGAACGAAGCTTAGAACTATCCTTGACAGATTTGAGATGATTAACTAATTCACATTCCTACAAATCAAATCAAATGAAGACGCATTAATCAAAACCCTACAAATAATCCAAAATTGAGCAAACTATAATAAGATCACATTCCTTCGATTTGCCTTTGTTCTTTTTTGTTATAGTAAGTTTCCTAGATAGAATTTAATATCTAACTATAATAAGATGACAAAACTATAAATCAATGATGAATGTTTGTTAATGGACTCTAAAAAAAATATAAAGATGGAGTGAAATAGTTTGTTAGATTTGAAATATGCTCTTATCAAGTTGAAGGTTTGAAATAAAAGTTAAATAAAATGTGTTTTTGGCTATGTGGATGAAAAAACTTTGTTTTTCCATGTGCAAACAAAGACGTGGTTTTTAGTTTAAGTCTTTTATTGCATTGATAGTTGTGCATATAACTATTTTGTAGGTTGATCTTCTACCTAAGCTTAAATCGCTTAGGACCGAACTTCTAAAAGGTAAATTATGGATACAAATTTTAAGATAAGTTGTATTATGATGTTTATATTTTATTTGGTTACAAAACTTTCATGTTGCTAGAAGAGTCATTTAAGTAATGAAGAAACACCTTTATACTAATATCAAGAAGAATGATATATATACACTAAATAGTGATCGGAATTGGTATAATTGCTCATTGATCTTGAAAAAATAATTAAAGATGGGAATGTGATACTATAAAAAAGAATTCACCTCACCACCAAGATGGATTTTACGGGAGAGTATCAGCAATTCTTGACACAGTAATCAAACCAAAGGCAACTGCGCCAATCGAGCATATGTTTAAGCGTGTGTTTGGACAAGTTACAAAGTATATTGAAAAGAAAAATCATCATTTAATGTGTTGGGTTTTGATTAGACAGGTTTTTTGAAACAAGATTTACAACTCCAGGAAAACCATCTGCTTTATATATATTTTATGTTTATGTCTTTGACACGATTAAACATCAGATTAATTTACACACAGGTGTAAAAAGTTTTACAGAGTCGGGTAAATCATAACCAAACAGTTGTGATTGATTGACATTGTAAAATAATTTTACACCGACTGTTTATATAAATTAAATTAAAACATCCGTGTTAAATTGTAAAATGTTATTAATGTATTTTGACATCAAATAGAAAGTTGAAAATATTGACATGACAACTTAGAAGCTGGCGATTCACATTTAACAGAATATAAATAGATGTATCTATACATTTCAAGAAGATGTCTGATCAAGTTTTTCTAGTTTCATACATACGAAAGTTCCAGCCTAATGCTTTTCATTTGCTATATATATCCTCCTCTTCCATTAATCAGGAAAACTTATCACCTTGAACTGCTTCACCATAGTGTAAACCGCCACTGCCACATAGCAAAAGAACACGTCAGAGATTATCATTAAGTCATCTACAGCACTATGATGTTTAAAAGAGGAATACATTTGATAAAAGTGAAGTTGTCCAATTGAAATTAAGTGCACTATGATATGAGTCTTAACCTGTATGATTTATCATGTTTCATAGGCCACAACCTTAACAAACATCGATCATTTTTGTTCATTACTAGTAGCTTGCTAAGACACAAAACACAGATAGTACATGCACAAGTGAGGAACTAGTATGCATGCCTCATCAACATAATACATAAAAAACATTATTAAAAAAGACATCATATGATTGGCATAATTGTGCATACCTGATGGAAATTTTTCTTTCTTATTTATTGTACTTCATGGATGCTTTTTCAAAACCAATGGTTGGAAATTGTTTTGCAAATTCCTCAACATCATGACGAAGCTTGGCAATCTCTGATTGCACGGAAGAGGATGACTGCAATGCTTCCACGAAGTCCTTTAATTTGGTTCCTAATTATCAAAGTTCATCAGTAACAACATGTTAGCTTATTCAAGCTTCCAATAAACACAAACACATAGGAAGGGTATAGAAAATTTATGAACCTTTGCTCTCTGCCTTAACCTTCAAAGCCAGATTCACAGAGGCATCAAAATACTCTGCGACCTTAACGAAATCCTCCTCAACAAATCCTCTTGAAGTAAGAGCAGGAGTTCCTGAAATCCACAAGAGTTATCAAGATCAAGTAGTTGAACAAGGACTAATAAAAATAAAAATGTAAGTATGATTCATATGAAGATCGTGTACCCATCCTGATGCCACCGGGAACCATAGCAGACACATCTCCAGGAACAGTGTTTTTATTAGCTGCAATATGGACCGATTCCAACACCTTCTCAACTCTGGAGCCATCAATGCCCTGAACAAAGATTTTTTATAAAAGACAGATCAATCTCACTTAAAAATTATGATACCACAATTTTAATGGGTCTGACATAATATATTCCTTAGCAAATTTCTCTTGAACTAAATCATATCGATAACTAGTAATTTCATGTAAACTTTATGACAAATACACAAATAATTAACACTGAATGTTATTATTGTATAACTTAGTAGACTCCACAATGTTCATATGAAAATGCATAGTAGTTGTCAGGTTACCTTGTTCTTCAGATTCACCAAAACTAGATGATTCTCAGTTCCGCCAGAAACAAGCTCATAGCCTTTTTCACTCAGAGTCTGCAATATATTTAGTGTTAATTAATACATAGTGAGTTAATACGTGTGGTCCAACAAGGAGACAAACCCTTATGCTGTGTTCCAATATCTACGAGAAGAGACAGTTGACTGGTTGAGTTCTCCTTTCTATTGTACCTGTGCAAATTTTGAGGAATTGCTGAGAACCTGCTCTTGATATGCTCTATACTCTGGAGTTGTAGCCTGAATACACAAAAGGGTAAAAACAAAATATTATTACTTAATGAATATGCATCACACATTGCACACATTCTCGGTCATTAAATCTATTATCACTCAAAAACTTGGTCACTCTTCAAATAAATCCCTAAGACAAAACCCTCTTGTTAAGCTCACTTCATATCCATTTTTAGTGTCTGCTGCAGTAAATGATATAAAAACCAACAAGAAAAAAAGTAGTAGACAGTGGTGCAATTAAAACAAAAGTAAAACATCGGTCATCGTTATTTTTCTATTTATTTACCTGCTTCAACGCAACAGCTAAACCAGTAATGGTATGGTTGTGAGGACCACCTTGCAGTCCGGGGAAGACAGCCTGATTGATTTTGTCCTCATAGTCGTAAAACACCTTCAAATAAGTTAGAAGAATTAGTATCTCTTTTTGGATAATGCCATGAACTTACATAAATATTTGTAGGGATAAGAAAAACTTGATAAAATAATGTAAACAAGACATGAAACAGAAGATAGAAGTGCATAAAAAATATCAATGAATTTTGTTAATGCCTTCAAGAGTGTACCTCATTTCCTTTTTTGTTGACTTCTTTTAATCCCTTCCTGTAAAAGATCATAGCTCCACGTGGGCCACGAAGTGACTTGTGAGTTGTGGTTGTCACTACATCTGCATAATCAAAAGGTGAAGGAATAACACCAGCTGCAACCAATCCACTGATGTGTGCCATATCTGCTAACAGCACAGCTTTCTGTTTATCGCACACCTGTTGTAAGTTGGATTGTGTTTCATGAGTTCAACTTAGGGTGTTTCAGATAACCTTTCAAATTAAAAACTCTAAGAACGACAATCTATTTATCTATAGAAAATCATGTTGTAATATTCATACATTACCTTGCGTATGCGTGCATAATCATACAGACGTGCATAGGCACTAGCACCGGCAACTATTAATTTTGGCCTGAAGAGTGTAGCTGATTTCTCAAGCTGCATTTTAAAGTTGTTCAATTAATAAAAAGATTGAGCTGACACAAAAGTGGTACATGAATAAATCATGATCTTAAGGAGCAAGAATTGAATACTATGCTTCCTAAATAAGAACTTGCTAAACTTGGGGAAAAATCAGTTTGAAGATTTTTAGATTGCCCATCGAACATCAGTTATTAACAATAATTTGCGATGAGGTAGGGAAATATAAATTCTTCAGTTTATCACCACATGCATATCATGTGAATCTTTTTATCCTAACTTTACTTATTTGAGTATGATAAAGCTAATTGTGTTTAAAAGACTAATTTTGAAATGACGATTATTTCCAAAAGGATCATGAACATGATAAAAGAAACTGCAAACATACCTGGTCATAGTCAATGTATCCTGTGCTTTCATCCAACCTATAAGGCATTGTCTCAAAAAATATAGAGACTGCAGATATCTTTTTGGTGTCGGTCTACATAGTGAAGATAGTAAGTCAGTAACTAATAATTAACAATGTTCCAACAGTAGAAATATAAATGCATAGAAATTCAATATGTCATTAAAGTAATGTGAGCTAACAGCAAAACAATATTGTCAAAAAAATGTCAAGAATTCATGATCATAAGCTATTCCATCCATACATCTATTGTAGAATTCACTATAACAGGAAATGAAAGATGGAAATTGATAATACCTGGTATCCATGAGAAAGATGTCCTCCATGAGGGAGATCAAGTGCCATGATTCTATCATGAGGTTTCAGCAATGCGGTGTAAACTTGAAAATTTGAAGGTGAACCAGACAGAGGCTGCACGTTCACTGCAAATTAGGGGTAACAAAGATGAGCAAACTTCAATTCTGATATATTTAAAAAATCCATTCACCATCAGAAAAGCTCGCGGGAAGGATTGTTTCAAATTCTAACAAGCAAAGTCCATGAAGTCGGACAGACTTCAATCCTTAGCACGTTCATTGCTGATTTATTATAATTCTTGAATAAGTAACATCAAACAAGAGCTTAAGTGAAGCCTGAACAAGTGATATCATACTTGTATGAGAAGAATAAACCGATAAAGCAACTACCAAGTACTAACAATGATTTAAAGAGAAAATATAGTACAATCTTGCCATATCTGTTTCTTACTGATATATTTGTCTTGTGTTCTTACCTCCCCATTTAGCAGGATCCAACCGAAATGCTTCAAGGGCACGCTTCTGGCATAGTGTTTCTGCCATGTCAATATACCTGCAATAAGAAAGATCAACGACCTTATGAATTGGATCCAATGTGGTACTTATAGAATAAAGTCCAAAATGATTACTCTATATTTATTCATTGGCTTCCATGAATTATTAAAGACAAGTATACACATCATGTAATGGAACGACATACTCATTTCCTCCATAATATCTAGCTCCAGGATAACCTTCACTGTATTTATTTGTCATGATAGATCCAACAGCTTGCATAACAGATAAAGATGTGAAATTTTCTGAGGGTATCAGTTCCAGCCCCTTCAACAAATAAAAAAAAAAAAACTCTTCATTAAGATGAAATGAATTTTTTTAACAAAATCCTAAACATGGGAAATACTTCACCACAAAACAATTATACCAAATATTTATAAACACAATGAAACAAACAGTTGGAGAACTGTTTTGAAGTTAAATATATATACATGTTTTGGAGGCAGAGATACAAGCAAGCTCAACTATATGTACCTTCCATTGTCTAGCTTTCTCAAGCTCAATTATATCAGCAATTTCAGGATCAACAACCTCAAGTGGAGAATTCAGTTGCTTTGGCCACTGCAAAAGTTAACATTTTTTCAATTCTCAAACCAAAACACCATGAAATAAGCTTCACAATCAGAAACTATAAAGTTCCGACCCAAACACCAGACACAACACACACATATAACACCAATAATAATAAAAATTTGCAAGTAGAAATGATTGTATAAAATCAGAAGTGTCGGTGCTACATAGATCACCAGAAGCATCAAATCCATGAGTATTTTGCATGTAACGTGGAAATATAATCATAATGAATGATAATATTATGATGATAAGTTATTAAAAAATAATGAGCATACCGTAACACGTGAATTCTCTTTGTCGTAGATAGCTTCATCAGGCAAAGAGGACTACATTTAAAAGAGAGATAAGATTAATGAACAAAAGATAGTGAAAGAATGAATGAGAATAGAATTGAAAAGAAGAGGGAGAAGTGTATGTGTAACCTTGTAGTAAACAGAGGTTGAACTGAAGAGAGGACGTGAAGATTTGTTGATGGAAGAGGAAAGTCTACGAAGCGCCATTGCCATTGCCATCTTTCAGAAAAGAGATAGGCCAATGTGTGTGTATGAGATACAAAGAGTTTCTTCAATTATAGTTTTGGTTTCATTTATTTTTTGTCCAATCAAATCAAGATTTGCTGTCCAATAATAATAACTTATATAGGGATATCAATTTTATTTTTTATTTTTTTTTAAGATAGGGATATAAGTTTTATTTATTTAGTATTTGCAATAATAGTATTTTACCATATATATAGGAGAACTTGAGATTATTAAAGTTCATTTTCCGCAAGAAGAAAATTATTATATATATATATATATATATATATATATTATTGGTGAAATATATTATAATAATTATGAATCTATAATTTTTGTTGGTGAGTTATGATTCAATTGATCGATTTTGATATTTTATAATTTTATATGTAAATTTTAAGTAGTATTTATCACTTCATCTAAAAAAAATCTATCATTTATAATTCTAAATAAAAATATATTTTTTCTCTAATTTTCTCTCTATAAAAAGTATTCTTCTTACAATTATGTTGAAAATTAAA
>JBBPBS010000738.1:7519671-7546305 GCA_037974835.1 Cicer judaicum | reverse complement strand
TTTTAATCTAGTTTGTGTCTTTGGTTAGTTTTATTTATTTATATTGTTGTGTTGAGTGTATGCTTATTTTTCAATTTCAGTTTTTTATTTTATGTATTCTTTTGTTTGTTATTTTAAAGCATTCTTTTTATTTATTTATTTAAATGTTTCCAATTTTTAAAAATTTTAAGATTAGGGTTCTTATTTTTAGACTTCAAATTTTTTCAATCTAGTTTGTTAATTAACTTTACTTTTTTTTTAATCTAGTTTGTGTCTTTGGTTATCTCTTTTATTCATATTATTGTGTTGTTTGTTCATATTTTTAGACTTCAAGCTTTTATTCATATCTACTTTGTTCATATTGTTGTGTTGTTTGTTTATTTTATTAATTTTTTATTATTATGATTTTTGCAGTTTAGTTGGTTATTAATTCTGGTTTTTATTTTGAGGGTTTGTGTCTAATTCTGGTTTTATTAGTGTGGTTCTAGCTTTAGAAGATGGAGCAATGAGAAGCTAGCAATCAAGGAGGACATCAAGGAGTAGTGAAGCAATGAGAGGGTCAAAGTCAAGGAGGACAACAAGGAGTAATGGAGCAAGGAGAAGGAAACAATCAAGGAGGACAACAAGGAGTATTGGAGCATCATCATTGTGAATTTGTTATGTTTAATATGTAAATTGTTTTATGTTTAGTATGTATGTATGCTTACAAATATTTTATGTTTAATGAGTATGTTTCTTTTATGTTTAATTTGTATGTATGCTTCTTGTTTAATTAGTATCTAGATTTGCAACTATTTGATACTTAATTAGTATATATTATTTTATTTTTAATTTGTATGTATGCATGTTTTATGCTTAATATGTATCATTGGAACTAATTTATTCTTAATTAGGATGCATATATTATCCTTAATTTTTATGGGTACTTCTAGCAACTGATTTTATTTAATATGTATCCTTTATATGCCTAAATTTTATTTATTCTCAAGTTTAATTAGTTTTTATGTAATATTAATTAGTACGTATCCTTCTATTACTACTTATTAAATATTTTAATTGTCTAAAAAAATTTAAATAGTTTAACTATATATAAAAAAAACTAATTAAAAACTACACTTTAAATATTAAAAAAAAATAAACTCTTAAAATATTTCAGTAGTGAAAAATTCTCAACCAACACAAGCAGCTATTGCTGCAGATGGGTTTCCTCCTCTTCCTATTGGTAGTAAAAAAATAAAATCCAATGCTAATGGCCGTAGGAGAATCTCTAAGGTTTGGTTGGACTTTAACATTCTACCAATGAGCCTATCTCTACTGCTGCTTGTAAACATTGTCATCAAAGATACCTTTGTCATTCTAAAACACATGGAACCTCGAACTTGAAAGCTCACTCTGAGAAATGCAAAAGTAATCTAGCCCACATTCTTAATGACCCCACTCAAACAAACCTTTCTTTTGGTGATGGTGGTAGTTTGGTTCCATCAGCCAAAGATTCAATGTCCAAGCATGTAGGAATGCCATTGTCCTTTTTGTTATTCTTGATGAACATTCGTTTAGAGTGGTTGAAGGTGAGGATTTTAAACAATTATGTAGACAGTTGCAGCCACAAATGACCATCCCTTCAAGGAGGACTATTGCTAGGGATTGTTTTCAACTATATCTTGCGGAAAAATTGAAGCGTGAGGCATTGTTCAAATGTAATTATAGTAGAGTAGCTCTTACTACAGACTGTTGGACATTCGTTCAAAATATTGGTTATATGACCCTTACCGCTCATTTTATTGATAAAGAATGGAACTATCAGAAATGCATTATAAACTTTAGTTTAGTGCCAAATCACAAAGGGGACACTATTGGTAGGAAAATTGAAGAGGTGTTGATGGAATGGAGTATTAGAAATGTGTCTACAATTATCGTTGACAATGCATCATCCAATGATGTGGTTGTATCTTATTTGAACAAGAGACTTAAGAACAAGAATGAACTGATGAGTGAAGGGGGTTATTTTGATATGAAGTGTTGCACCCATATCTTGAATCTAGTAGTCCAAGATGGGTTAACATAATAAGATTTATCCATTCGTAGCATTCACAATGCAGTTAGGTTTGTCCTTTCTTCTCCACAAAGGGCTTTGAAGTTTAAGGAATAAATTGATATTTGTAATATAACACGTAAAAAACTTCTTAGTCTTGATGTTTTCACAAGGTGGAATTCAACATACATGATGTTGGAAGCTGCTAAAAAGTATCAAGCAACTTTTGATCAATTAGAGGGTGAGGATACTGAGTATTTGACTTGGTTTGGGGTTACTGGTCCTCCTACTTCTGATGATTGGGAAAGAGTTCGAGCATTTGTGGGATTTTTAAAGATTTTCTTTGAAACGACAAAGGTTTTTTCATCGTCGCAACAAGTGTCTCTACACACAGCTTTTCATAACTTGGCTTCTATTCAATGTGAGCTTGACAAAACATCAATGAACTTGAATTCTATTGTGGTTGTAATGGATTCATATATGAAGGGAAAATATGATAAATATTGGGGTGACATTGAAAAAATCAATCGTTTTCTTTATTTTAGAGTGATATGTGATCCTCGTTATAAATTAAGGTATATTGAGTGGACTTTTGATAACATGTATCGTGGGGACATTGGTAAGATGAAGGCTGAAAATATTAAGGATAGTTTAATGAAATTGTACACTTGGTACAAATCTGTCCATGATCGTAGTGTTGTATATGTTATTGTTCAATCTGTTGAACAATCTACCCCCTAAAAATCCATCATTTTTTGCACGAGTAGATGCCTTTAAACAACACTTAAAAGAAAAGGATTATATTGATAAACAAAACGAACTTGAGAGGTACTTAAGTGACGCTTCTTCAGTAGATGGTGATAAGTTTGACATTTTGATTTGGTGGAAGCAAAACACTGCTCGTTACCCTATTTTGGAAGCAATGGTAAGAGAAATTTTGGCCACACCAGTGTCAACTGTAGCTTCAGAGAGTGCATTTAGCACATGTGGAAGGGTTTTGGACACTTATAGGAGTTCTTTGAGCCCAAAAATGGCAGAAGCTTTGATCTGCACTCAAAACTGGTTGAAGCCCTGTTTCTCAAACTTTAAAGACCTTATTTCAACAGAAGATTTCCACATGTGAAAGAGTAAGCTACTGCCTTGATTTTTATTTTTTATTTTTATGTATCATTAAATTTTAGTTGAGTTTGTAATTGAAACTTTTGATATTAACTTAATACTTAGTATGAATTTGATATTATTTATAACTTATTGAAATTTGTATTATTGTTCAGCCCTACTTAGTAGTTTAGATTATAGTATGAACTGATTATGTTGTATTTAAATTTATAGAATGATAACTTAATTGGTTATGAACTGGTTATGTTGTATTTAAAGATAGAATGAGAACTTAATTGGCTATCAACTAGTTAGGTTGTATTTAGTATTTAAATTGATGTAAGGGGAACTTAATTGGCTAAGAATATGTTGTACTCAAGCTTTTATTTTTCCAATAAATTAGTGGCAAAAGACTTGGCAGTGGTTCATTTTCAACCTCAAAGTGGTTATCTCACATTAGGGGAGTTGAATTTCAAGGTTATAGTTTAAACTTTATATATTTATGTTGATATATTCTAATTTATTTTATGATTAGGTTATATTCTTGATATTCTTATGAAATTAAATTTTTATTATATGTACAACTACTGCAACATCAACCATCAACCATATGCATACTGGTCATCAACTTCCAATATATTGCTTTACTATGTTTATTAATAGATTTGGATTAGAATATATATTTATTTAAATACTTTTGATGATTGTAATATATAATTACTTTTTCATATTATTGTAATTATAAAGTTTGACTCATTCTGGGTGATGTTGGCAAGCTTTTGATTTGGATGAAATCCTGAATAGCATGAATTTGTTATATATTATTTAGGTTTGTTACCAATGATGAAAATCCTAATATGTTCTTAATTGATGGCCCTATTAATCTGTTCTATTGATCATTTATGTTTATAAGTCAATTTTTATTTTGAAGGATATTTGATATAAACTATTGTTTTAAAAAATGGGGCTTAAGTTAAATTGTCTTATGGTCTATACAAATAAAAATGTAAACTACTGTTTTATGAAAAATCTTTATAGATAAATTTGTTGTTAATTGGACCACAAAGTTTTCAAAGTCCATACAAATTGAAACTGATTCACCTAACTTGCAAAATCGACCAAACCGTAACCCGAATATCAACAAACCTGATTTAAAAACAGACAAAATTGGGCCTCAGTTTACCAACCGCATTTTGGACTGAATTGAATATTTAAACCCGAATTCATCCGAACCCGACCATTTGTCCAGCCGTGTTTAATTTTCTGAAATGGGGTGGATCAAATTAGATAGTCAAGTAAAAAGTTTTAAAATAAGTTCACTAATATTAAATAATTTCAAATAAATGTATTACAGTCTAATAATTAATGTTACAATATCCTAATAAATAAAGTTATAAAATTTATGAAATATTTAATAATCATCATGGAGTTTAATTCTCTATTATGGACATGAGAGTATATATCATGATTTTCATAATGTATTAAAGAACAAAGATTACATGATTCAATTTTATTTATTTTCATTATACATGAAATTCATATCTTTATTAGTTTGTGTGGAATGAAAATCACTTCAACAAGTCTATATTTTTCTTTTAGTTTAGGCTAAATTAATTAACAAGTCACTTTTAGTCGTTTAAATTAGTTGAGATAATAAAAAAATAATAATCTTTTTTAATTTAGTTCGACAAACTAACTCGTTTCGTTATGTGATTGTCTCGTTTTTTTAGAAAATTAAACAAAATAGATCAACTTTAAATCTTCAATTTAATCTTCCTAAAATAAGAGATAAAATAAATTTATCTAATAAATTCAAACAATTTTGACACTTCTATCTTAACTATCATTGTACATGACTAAGATGGATCAAATTACATGCCCACTATCTATTGCTCTCCCAAAAATTGGGGTTGTGGTCTCATTGACTCCTTAAGTTATACTGCAAAATCATCACACGCCCAATATATATGTTTCCCTTTTGTTTTTCAGTTGTCACTAAATTTTCCTATAGTAGTGTTAGTAATATTTAACACACTTAAAATATATTAAAGGTCTTTCGGATAATTCCTTAATTTTTCCTCCAAATCCTTTTTAATTCGAACACCTACAAAGCCCATTAAGAAGTAGACCAAAAATTTTACCCCAATACCTCAATAGTTATACCCCTAGCTAACATTTTTGTCAAATACTGATTTTACTTTTCTTTAGAAAAACAAAAAAGTGATGCTACAAGCAAATTTTAATTTGAAACATTAAACTTTTTTTTTAAAAAAAACTACCACCAAACTTAATTTAAGTTTTACAAAAAAAATAATATGTCTCAAAAACTTAAAATTTAAATTTTCAAAATACAGAAATATTTCAAAAAAGCTCAATCTTTGAATCTAAACCAATACAAAATCTCAACATTCTTTTTATGAAAGAATGACTAAAAAAGAGTTAGAAGCAACAAACTGTAAAAGAAATTTGAAACATAAATTTTTATAAATATATTCAAAAAAGTTAAATTAAGTTTTTCAAAATATAGTTATGTTATGAGAAATTTTAATTGAGTTATATCCAAAACACGTTTACAACCTTATGGACTAAGATAATTTTTTACTTTTGTTTTTAAAGTCAGAAGTGAATCTGAATTTTAAAAAGTATAAATGTAGGACATGGGGTAAAATTTTCTGGTAAGTCCATTAAACAACTGCTAGCTGGGCATCTGCCTTTATTCATGTGACCTCAACTGCTAGCTGGGCATCTGCCTTAATAATACAAAAGTAAAATTTCTCATAATTATAAAAAAGTATACAATTATTAATATATTTAATTAAAATAATTTATATCTCATAAAAAATATAAAATCTAAATAAAATTATAGTAAATATTATTATTAATATTAAAAAGGTCTCTATTTTTTTAATCAATATTTATATTGAATCGGCTATGCAACACATTTCATCATACATTAAGGATATTGTCTTTGAGTAAAAAAAAGGAAAATAAATATATATTTTAAAATATAAATTACAAAACTGTAATAATTTATCAAAATATAACATTAAATAATTTATTATATATATTCTAATATTAATTTACCTTAAAATGTATAAATCAAATTTAATATAAATTTTTCAGATATACTAGTCTAAATGAACTTTGACTTTTATTCTTTTTTTCTTCATCTATGTTAGAATTGGTTGAAGTATTCTGTGTACTTTTTTAAAATATATATTATATCTCTTTACCTTTTAAAAAAATGAACACACTAAATTTACCTAAAAAAAATGGACACACTAAACAAACAAGGTGAAGGGAAAGCGATTTACCATTCACTAGGTGCAAGCATGTGCGCACAGATGCACACACTTCTTTCTGTCTTCTGCTCATTCCTCAAAATGTTACATGTGCATTACATTATTACATTCTCGACACCAAATAGATTCATGCTTCATGCCTCACTACTTTTATCAAGTTTTTATATTGGGTGTCTAACCCAACATTACTAAACTTGTTTATAAAGTGAGAGGTTTATCTCTTTCTTATAAATTTGTTTGAGATTAACTTGTTTTTATTTTATATATGTGATTTCTTTTTTCAATAGACTATAAATGATGGAATATAAATCGATCCTTAGATTTGATATCGCATTAAATTTTTATAATTAATATAATTTATTTTTATAAATCAATTTGTAAAGTTAAAAATCATCTCTATAAACTTGTTTTAATCTTAATCTTTATTTCTATTTTTGTGAGATTTAGTTTTTTCCAATCCACACATCCCATATTAATTGTTTCATTTATACTATTTACTTGTATTATATTATTGGTGTGTTTATATTATTAATTAATTAATTTTTTTCATTAATACACTTTGATCCATCTAACTATTCCACCACTCATTGTGGTTATTATTATAAAAAAAGAAATTCAAATCTTAGTCACTTGATAGTAAAAAATTAATTATTTTTGAGCTAATTAATATTATTTCTAATACATCATTCATTTAATTTAAAAATATTTAATATAATAATTGAATGTTTAACATAAAAAAAATTAATAAATTTGATGTGAAAGTAGTTTTTTTAATAATAAATCATCAGAGGAAGTAACAACTATTAATAAAGATATTTTAAAAAAAAATTATTTCATCATTTAAATCAATAACAATTAATTACCTTCTTAAAAATTATATACACTTACATGAAACACAAGATAGAGAGAGTAATCGAGAAGATTTTAAAAGCTATGTTATGTAATTAGGTTGAGTTTTTCAAATTTTTCTTTCGATTTTTCGCATGTTTCAAATTTTTCTTTAGGTTTTGTTTTCTCAACTAAAGATAATTCTATTTTGAAATATATTCAACATTAAATATAAATGAGAATTTTTATGATACATTAAAGAATTAATATATTATGATACTATTAAATTGAATTATTAATAGTTGAATCATATATCAGTTATACATCAATTTTTTAATTTAATCAATTTTAATAAATAATATAATAATACATACATAAATAAATTAAAAAAAATTCATAACAATAAACACTCTGTTTTAATTGTATTGTAGAACTTATCAATATAAATACCTTTCTCTGCTAATATTTAAAGATTTGTTTACATTATCTGAATCTAGTCCATTCTACTGGACTATATAAAATTACTTATTCGGTTATTAAAAGAAATATTTATATTTGAAAAATAAGTAAAAAAACCGTTTCTACATGTGCAATATTAATAGTTTTTTGGATGAGAATCCAAAGATGAAAGAATCCAACGACTTGAAACAAATCAAGAGATGGCACCAAAATCAAAGGAAGGGAGTGAAATATTTTCCCTAACGACACTGTCCTCTGTTTCAGAGAAAGACGCCAGATTCATAGTCCCCACATTCAATTCAGTGAGTGAGGTAGGTGCAGCTTCTCGACCTTTCATTGTGTACCAAAATCATTATTTGTTGCTCTTTGTAAGCTTTGCCATTATTTGTTTTCAAAACATTACATTGACTTTAATTGGTAATCTATTGGTTTAATAAAAATTTATTAGAAATAATGATGACATTTATTAGAGTTATTGTGATTGTAAATTGGAAAAATGAAAAATACTCTATATAAAAGTGATATTATACACTAATAAAATATATAAGATAGAATTATGAAATTTGGAGAGGGTCTTAAGAGATACCCAACATTAGTAAGGAATTAAAACTAAATGCACTTATTATATTAGTAAATAAAAAAAAACAAATAAGTCACACTAATTAAAATACAAGTATTATAGTTAGTTTTATTTAATTTTTTTTAACATATTTAAGAAAATTAGTTGCATATATAAATTATCTTTCACAAAAACTTGGTTGATAAAAATAAAATTTATATCAATTAAAAGAATTTTAAGAATGTAATATTATTTAAGTATGATTTGAAATTATTTAAAATTAGTGGTACTTTATTAAGATTCTAGGATAGGATTACAGAGGATTAGGATCGTGTGAACATGAGAACCCCGCAATTTTGGGTGGCACATTGCTTCAAGGTTTTGTCCTTTTTGTTGTAAGCATTATGATGATATATAGAAATACACCCTTTATTGTACTCTATGTTGCCATTGTTTTAGTATAAAGTAAACCATTTATCTCTTACACCCAAAAACCATAATTAAAAAATTCGATAGACATGTTTGTTTAATATATGAGTTTTTTAATAAATAATTCAATCGATATGTTTTTTTTTTAAATATATGGGATTTTCTGTAAATAGTTCAATTAACTAGTTTTATATTTGGTTTACTTCACACTATTTTTGTTTATTTAGTTATCAATTAATTTGGTTGAAATCCTCTACCATTCTTTAAAAAAAAAATTATTTAGAGAGAGAAAAACATAATCTTTTTAGTAATTAAACATAATTAAATGATAATTTTTATTTTAATATATTCGTTATTAACATATAAATAAAATTTAATCAATTTTTTTCATATATTTAATTTAAAATTTAGATTAAATACATAATCATTAACACAAATATCTATCTATGTTTTGGACAAAGTAGTATTAGTTATGTTTTGTGTGATATTTTGTTCTCTTCAAATGATGTCTTTTATTTCTTTCAAAAAATAAGAAAATTTTCACTACAATTTATGAAATATTATTACCTTTTTTATATATCTTCTCTCATGATATCATTATTATTTTTGTTACTAACTCCCATCATCTAAAGAGGACAAACATGTAAAATAATTAATGAAACAAAATACAAAAGTTTAACGACCTAGATGTCAAAATCCATTGGAACCCAGTAATATTAAGTTTTTGAATAATCTATCGATTTAATCTTCAAACTATCGTTTTCTATCTATAGGATCTTTGAACTATTGAAATATAATAGTAGTCCCTAAGTTATTTTTAATTCATCAATATGTATAGTCTTTGAACTATAATTATGTCTTATACTTTTTAAAGTTATTGAGGGACTAAGTTAATGTAATAATAGTTCAGGGACTATTTATTATTATTTTATAATTTAGAGATTGAATTAAAGAGATAATAATAATTTAAATATTAAATTGATGGTTTACTCTATTTCTTTAGAAATAACTATATTGTCCATTGTAGTTTTATCTAACTCAAAAGATTAATATATGAAATTGCGTGTGAATGATATCTTATTTAAGCAGTTGCACAAATATTTACCTTAATAAATGTGTAAAAGTGTTAAATAATATTGATACATAGTAACTAAATACTAAGGCAGTTCATTTTTATAAGATTTTCATTGTTTTTTTTTTCTTTCACATATATTAAAGAAAAAAAGTATATAGTAAATTTATATTTTCATTTTATTAGAGGGTGCAAAAAGATAGTAGTTTAATGAAGCTCACAAAAGAAGTTGAGTTACATAAACTTTGAATAAGAGTTACCCCTTTACAAGTATAGTACTAGGTACAAATGGTAACAAAGCACTTAGATTCTCACCCACCTCATTGCCAAACAAAATAATTGACAAGATAGAGAAACATATACTCACCTAAAAAACAATAAAAACCATCTAGTGTTGTCTCAAAATCTCAAACTCCATTATTCAAATGGAAAAAGATCTTATCAAAATCAAAACAACAGTGCAAAGACCCTCTTACATCTCCAATTGCATTATGTCTCCACCTTGTTTCCCTGTCTCCAATGAGTTCCAATACTCTCAAATCCAATACAGCCCAATAAAAAGAAGGTGGAGTTGGAGGAACACACTTAGAAAGTTCTTGAGGCAGAGGAAGATTTTGTGTAGGCACAAACACATTTCTTTTCAATATGATCTTGTTAGCTACTCTCAAAATTTCGATGAAGGTTGTCACCTAGATGATGAAGAAGAACCAAGACGCCTTTCCTATGTGTGCCAAGATATTAGGTTCGATTGTCGTCACTAATTTTACGTGTTTGTGTATCTTTTAACTCTCGAGAAATTCTGATAATTTAGAATTTAACCGAAAATATAAATAGATTCTAATTAATAATTATTTTGGTAAACATTTTAACTCGAATGTTCAGTCAATATATTTTCTGTTTTAATCTCAATTTCATTAGCACTTAGAGTTGAAGTATTTTTATATGTAGTATTTGTTTACATTGAAATGTATGAAGGACATTTACTATGACATTTATTTGTTAGCAAGATAGTGACTTTAATATTTTTATGTTGTTGTTGCCAACAATATATCAAATTATACAATGTTCTAATTGAAGATTGAAGGTGTGTAGTTTTTTATATTTATAGATATATTATAAGAATTTTTCATTTATATATAAATTTGAAGTCATATAGTTTTTATTAATTATTTTACAATCTTATGATGGTTGCCGTTCTGTTTTTGTTATTATGTGTATAGGGAGGATGCTTTGCACTTTTTGTAATCTCCGTGACTTCTTAATTTTTTTTAATTGGAGTTTAAAAAATCTCATCTTAAAATTTGTCTTTTTAGTCTCCAAATAACGATTTTACTGAAGTCATTTACCTGACTCACTTTTGATAGATCCTATATATCAAATTCAAGTAATTTTAACATGTTTAATTTTTCTCTCGTAGTAAACTAGTTAAAGATTTAAAATAGGTGTGATATGTTTATTACCTCCACTTATAGCTATTGTTAGTTATAACTTACAAGATTTAACTTATTTGAGTTGGAGATGTAAACAATAAAGTTTATAATATGTTGGGAGATAAGATAAGGTAAGCTCCTCTTGCAATCAACAATGAAAAAACAAAAACTTTTCAGTGTTTGAAAAACTAATAGACAGCAACAATTTTATCACTAAAGGAGGTTTAGAGTCTAGCTAAATGTGCATAGTAGAAAATACATTACAACTACTATTATGTACTCAATTAAAATACAAATACATTAGTTCATTGATAATTATAATTTATTCTAAAATTAATAACTATTATATACTTTTTATGTATCTAATTGTTACACTCATTGTAAGTATTAATTTTATGTGAAGTTTCTAAGATGCCTTTTGTATTTTGTATTTTTTATATATAAATATGTTTAATTTTGAATTTCAATATTCGGAGATATATTAGTAGTATTTAAAAAAAAAATATTTTTTAAAAATTAAATAGTGATTTTTATAATTACAATTTACAACAATAATACATATATATTTTAAATTTTTATACTCATTTAACACCTCATTTTACATTTACTTCTCTCTTCTTATTATTTTATTCACATCATTCTTTTTATCTCTCAAAGTGTATACACCTCCACGTTTGTACACTGTATTTTCAATAATGAAGGAGAATTCTGGAATTTCAAAAAAGTCTTTAATGAGTATTTTATAATAAAAAATAAACAATAATACGTATACATCTATTTAACATTTTATTTTCACTCTATTTCTCTAGTTATATTGCATCATTAATATATCACATCTATAATATTATTTTTTATTTATTTTTTCTCTCAAATTATTATTTAGGTATCTGGATGTTTATTAATAATTTATCTAAAAATACATAAGTAACCAATTTTTGATCGCTGTGCACTTTTTTATTATTAAATGATAAATGAAAATAAAATAGTAAAAATATAAAATTAAGCTAAAAACTCAAATTCATCCTACAAAATCACACAAATTGACATTCGTCTCTTGAAAAAAACAGTAACACACATGAAAAAAAGGGACATGAAGTCAAATGAATCAATAATCTTAACAGGGTGCTAAAAAAAACTCCAATGTAGATTTTCCGAATTGGATCCTAAATTCTTTTTACAATAAAATATTACTTCACTCACTAGTGATATTTGGAGACTGGATGACATGGCATATGAATGATAATAAATATAGGTTTGATTAGCCGTCCAATAAACTTATCTATGATCTATATATGTAAAAAGAAGTTATCTATTTAGACAAAAATGTGTGACTCCATATACAGAGAGGACCAACGCACTATACCTCTCTTCACGCGCTAAAACCATCATCAATGTCAGTACGCTTCTCAATCTTGTCACGCTGTGTCGGTATTTTTCTAAAAAAAATAAGTTTAAATATATTTTTTATGTAAAATAAGTACTACATGACAAGTATCATTTACTATATTAATTTATATCAATCTAGTCTTTTACTTAATAATTGACTTCTATTACTGTTAATCAAGTTAGTCTCTTCTCAATTCTAATTAATAAACAATATGAAAAATTGGCGAGGATAGAGTTGAATAACATTTTTAAAGAACTACTACTATTATTATGCACTCAAAACAATTTCTTGGCAAATGATCGACACCATTCACACGTGCGAAGTGTGCATTTCCAGTTAATTAACGGTTACATCATGAGATAGGATTCTGTTCAAGCTTTTTTTCATATATGTAATTTAATATAACATGCAAATGATAATAAACTTTTATGAAACTCATCCAATTTCACCATGTATTGATTGTTGTATCTCTGAGTAGTGCAGTGAGTTTTATTAATATTATTATTAATCCATAAGAAAAAAATATTCTCACTTCACCAAATGTGATTATTATGCTGCATAACATAGCAATGTCAATTGATGTCTTTTTTTTAAGACTTGAGAGTCTTGAGTCTTGACACATTCATTTTGTTGCACTTGCACTGCCTGAGGTCTCACAGTACTGTTCTTGTTCAGGCTGGCATAACTGAAGTTGAAATAATGTCTGTGGATATTCTCCTCCTCCTCGAACACCGTACGGAAATTGAACAAATGCATTTTTGCTTGTTGCGGTATCAATTGTGCCGTAGACCTAGGAACATATGAGTGATGTCAAATATCAGCTATAGCAGTGCTATAAGATAGCGGAATTTGAACATATTGCTATTGTTCTGCGATATACTATTGTCAAATAGCGGCTAATGGCTATAGTTGAGTTATAACATTGCAGTGTAACAGAATTTGAACAAACTGTTATTTTCTGCTATCTGCAATTGACAATCATGCTATGCAGATTAGTTAACTAAGCTTCGCTACCTATTTGTGTAGTTGTGTGTTTTCTTGTTGAATGAGATTTACCTTCTTATAAAGTTCCACATTTTCCTGATGGATTATGTTTCCCTGTATTTGAGTAAATTGAAACATAAAAGTTCTTTGAGTTTTGTTAAATTTTGAGAGGAAAACTATGGAAGGCCACTACTGAGAATTTAGAATAATTACCTTTCGGTTCAGCTCTTGGATTTCGTCTGTCAGAATTTTCTCCTGCAGAATTTGATTAAAGTTGTTAATTGCTTTCTGGTTTTTAGTATGGTTCTTAGTTAGTTTGATCAATTAAGTAGATTTACATTATGTATTCATTCCTTTTGAGTTTAAATAAATACAAAAGGTAGTTAACCTTTTTCATGCGGACTCCTTGGAGACTCAGTTCCAATTGATTCTCTAGATCTTGTAGATTTCTGATACTCAAACCATAAAGCTGTTCTCCCATCAATTGCCTGTGTCCTCAAAATGTTAGTGTTCTCATTCTTGGAGCTTAATGAATGTTGTATAAGAGTAGTGTGAATTCATATACATATACTATTTTGTAGTATAATTAATGAATGTTGTATTATAGTAGTTATACCGATGGTTTTCTTGTAGATTCTGTAATTCCTGCCTTAAAATGTCTGCCTCCCTTTGCCAAAACTATCAGTTATAAAGTAAAATAATCATGTAAATGAGTAACGATAAGGAAACATAATGAGGTTTAAAAATTTAGATGTTCAATTAATGACAGTGAAAAAAGGTGGCATAATAGTTCAATGCTGTGGTGAAACAAAAGCTGAAACTAAACATGAAGTGCACAAGTTTTTTCTGTTTATTTAAGAATAATATTGTTGAAGTCATGTGGATAAAGATTAAAGACTAAAATATGATTATGTTTGATGACTTAAGTGAGCATTTTGTACTGTTGATACAAAATCATTCATTAGAACCCTCTTGACTAAATGATCAAGAATTCAATTCCTATAATCCCATCCAACTTTATAAGCCCATTTGGAGGATTAAGAGTTAGTATTGCTTATACATATAAGAACAAAGTTATATGAAGTTCTGTTTTGTAGTTGTATGCATAATTACAAGCTAAACTGATCCATTCAAGGATGTTATTAGACTTCAAATACATTTTGCTTTTACTGTTTTTCATGGCAGATCA
Organism: Cicer judaicum; assembly: GCA_037974835.1. Classification (NCBI taxonomy): domain Eukaryota; kingdom Viridiplantae; phylum Streptophyta; class Magnoliopsida; order Fabales; family Fabaceae; genus Cicer; species Cicer judaicum. The sequence goes on along the minus strand of JBBPBS010000738.1, from coordinate 7,531,557 downwards.
AGATATTGGACATGACTAAAGAGTGATTGATAAAGCATACCTTGACTTCAGATTCTGGATTTGTCACTTGTTGGTCTTCCTTGCAAATGTTATATCTCTCAATCACTGATTTCATGCTGACCACAGGAAAGAATAATCACATTAGTAACTAGTTTTCCAAGAGAAGTATATGTATCAATATCAAGAGAAGTATTAATAACTAGCATATTCCAAGATCAAAATATATCTATCTATTAATAACTAGTTTTCCATAAGAAGTATTTGTGGGAACCTCAACTAACTCACTAGACTTAATATCATCTTTGTAGTGAGTATTTGACCAATTCCTTAATGCTCCTTGTGATTCTCATTGGGATGTTGTCATTTGTATTCTTTGATGCATAATTTTTTTTAAAAGAGCAAATACTATTATATATAGATAAAGACAATGTCAATTTCACTTGATACTTTGATGTTGTATGTGAAGATCACTATTAGACAAGTGATGCACTTCTAGATATTGTCTTCTGATTAGAGGAAATATGATTTCTTGAAAAAAGAGCAAGAAGTAGAACACAATTTCTAGATCTTTGGGTACAAAATTTATCTATTCACATTCATTTAAGATTGACCCAACATATTTTAGAGATTTCAACCAAATGTTATAGTGAATTTTTTTTAAACAAGAAAAATAACGCAAGGTTTATAAAAAACAAACAAAAAGGAATTTTGTCACATCCAAGTTTGAACCTGAGTCAGTACGGATATATATCTCTTATTTTGACCAATTGAACTAAATGATCCATAAGCGATCTATCATATCGCATATTAATAACTAAATTGAATTTTTTAAAGCATTTTTTATCTAAAATTTTGAGGTCTAAAGTCTTATATTGGGTTGTTAGGCCCTTGGACAGACTCTGCATTGTATCAAATCTAGTGTTCCATATATGAACAAACCAAACACATAGAGATTGACTATCAAATTAAAAGAGGAGAAATAACAATTGATTATGTCAACTCTAGTGATAAGTTGGTTAACATGTTCACTAAGTGCTTTTGAGGCTCCTGTGTTGATCACTTCATTTTGTTGAAGCTTGGTTTCGAAGACATGTATGCTCCAATTTGAGTGGAGTGTTAAGAAGCATATGTTAAACATATTTCATTGATGTTCATGGCACACCTAGCTAGTTCAATAAATAGTGAAAAATTATATTATTTTGTCTGGTGCATAAACATATTAAACATTGTGCAATGCAAAATTATGTATCTTGTGCATCAATCATTAAATATAGTAAAAAATAAAATTATGAGATTTTATAAGAATTAAAAACTTATTTAATTTTTTTTTCCCGCTCACTAGGTTAATGGAGCTATTCTAAAACACAATACAATAGATTATTCTCATTATATGTGAAGCTAAGAGTAGCAAATATGAGATTGTGTTAAAGGGGAGGTTGGGTTTGGGTGTGGAGAAGGTGACGCTAGTTATTTCAATGGAAAATGAATTGTTAGAAAAACTCAAAATTGAGGTAGAAAGGGTGAGATTCCAAGAGAATGAGGGAATACATTTGTTTGGGAAGAAGGTTTGAAGATAAATTTGGTGAAATTGGCATATATAAGAGTCTAATGAGTGAGGTTGGAACATGCTTATTAAGAAATTAAAAAGTATGAAGTAGTACTTTTAAACATGTTTTGCATTGGAGGGTATGGAATTTTAGATTCGGAAAATCACTTTTTTTTGTGAGTGCATGTCTTTTTTAATGGTTTGGCTAGAAATAGCGAAATTTATTGAAATATCAATTATTATTTTATTTATGTCACTAATTTCTCAATTTAGAAGAATCAAATCTAAAGAAAATGCGCAGCTAAACTATTTGTGTGAGAAATCTGTTTCGGTTGAAGAAATCATAGAAATATCAAAGATGTATTCTTAGTATTGGTTACACTCTCGCTTTAGTTATTCGACATCATAGTGGTTTAAAAATCCATTGGGCATGGTTGGGGTGGAACAACAAAGAATAGCATTGTTTTACAAATTCAAGTAGCATTCTATGACATTCATATTGAGCTTCGAAGGTATACGGTTTTGGTATTTTGTGATACTAATTAGGTTCTGTTATCTATTGGTTTTTGAGTAGGTACAAATTTAAATTTTGTAATGGAACTAATCCTTCATGAAGCACATCTTGTGCTTTCATGTTGTTGAATTTTAATAACTTTTTTTGCCTTTAAAAAAAATACAAATCATACAATCAAATTATTAAGCACCTATGCGAGTTCAGGAACCTGGCTATAAAAGTTAGTGGTCATGCAAAGTCAAATAAACAGTCTCCCAAAATATAAAAACCTAAAAAACTAAGGGTGCTCTTAGACCCAAGATATATAGAGAGTAAACCAAAAGGCATTTTTATTAAGTAAAAATTTCTTTATTTTAGAGGCCTTAATCAATTGCTTTAGTGGTCTTATTTTTAGGCCGGTCTTACAAGAAAATAAAGAGTATTTTTAGCCGTTGATGACAAAAGACAGACTTACAAAGCAAAATGGTTAGAACATGAACATGAATCTTAATTTTTTTGATTGATGTTGGGGTTACACCAAAATTATTTAAAGTTGCTAGTCAAATACAACAAACAATTGAATTTAGTATACTAAAATCCTTATTCATCGAATTAAGGGTTAGTCGAACTAACAACAACCAAATACGAGTTAGAAGAGTCTTTCTCGATTCCATGAAGGTTTACAACAGTCGTATTTGGCCTTTAGAGACAATTTAAATATGTGGGAATTGACAATTCTACATCAAAATTCATGTTTCATGTTTATAGTGTCACTATCCATGAACGACTATATTTGTGGAGAGATGACGTGGAGAAAAATTACATGTGGGGATAATCAAAACGAAGTTGCCACATATATATATAGAGAGATGCATGACATCGTGAGAGGCTACATAAATTCAACAGTATGAAGAAAATACACATTACCCATGAAAATAGCTGAAGGAAGTAGTGTCAAGATGAATTTTGTAGATCACGATGGCTTGGCAATTAGAATAAACTTTGTTTATAAATACCACAAATATATATGCTTATTTTACTTATGCATATTTAGCTTAGATAACTAATAAAAAATTCAACTCCATACTTAATTTTTAGAGGAGTTAAAAGAATCTACCGATGATGTTACATAGTTATTTTTTGTGTGTAATCGTTTGAAACAAAAAGGATTCAAAGTCTTAGAATTTGACTAATTTTTAATTTAGACAACATTAATTTTGTAACCCAATTGATTTTCTTAATAGTGATTAGCCTATTATTTTTGTGTAACGAGTTGGATTGCTCTTTGCTTTATTTGGTTCAACGTAGAGGAGTAGAGTGAAGGAATTTTAGTAGAGGGGATAGATTTTAATGGAGGGGATGAAAGTAGGCATAGCAACAGAACGGAGCAGGGGTGGATTTCGCTTCCTTCGCACCCGACTAAACGGGGAAAACCCGCCCCCGCCCCTATTTCATGGCGGGTGTAAAATTTAGACACTCATCCCTGCCTGCAACGGGTCTCGGGTTTCCCCGCCCGCATCCGCACCCACTCATATATATAAAATTATAAATTGAAAAATCATATTTATTATAATAAAATAATTATTATTAAATAATAATAAAATTAAAAAATATTTTCTATAAAGATAAAATTATAATTTTTAATATTTAAGAAAATATTCAAAATATTTAGTATATATATGTATATAAAATTTAAAAATTGTAATAATATTACTTGCAGGGCGGATGCGGGTGCGGGTGCGGGATGGATATCATCACTCCCAAACTCGCCCCCGCCCCCGAATTTTAATATCGGAGAAAATCCGCACTCGCACTCAATTGAAGCGGATTTTTCCTGCCCAAATCAAACGAGTTTGGATGGATATCCGCAGGTGCGGATTTTATTGTCATCCCTAGATAAAAGAAAGAGAAAAAATAAAGACATGTTTGATTCAAAATAAATGAGTGCAGAGATTTTAAATGATTTTTATATTGTTTTTGTTCCCTCTCTTTTTCTCTCCTTCAAATTCTTTCAAAATAGAAGAAACCAAAATGAATTATAGAAGGAATTTTCACTCACTCTTCTCTCCTTTCTTTCTAGATTAAAGATCGAATCAAACACAGAAAATTTAAAATATTATCTCTCATTCCTTTCCCTTTCCTCCATCTATACACACCCTTGTACTCATATCAATTAGTTTTGTTTATCTAATGAAATATGAACAAGAATAATAATGATGATAAAACCTACAATTTTAATTAGCTAGTTGCTAGGTTTAATTACATTATATAGTTTGTCTATATCGAAACTAGTGGAGACAACTTATCTGATGAGTGCATTTGCCAATGATAATGATCCTAATCCAATATGACTTAAAATATTGCTTTTGGGGTCATGTTCGTGCGACTAGTTGCCTAACACTTTCACATCTTTGATACACATGACGTTGACTAAAAGGGGTTGGAATCAAAGAAAATCATTTAGATTAGCATAGTTAAAAGCTATGAATCAACCCAAAAAAAGCATAGCTATGTAAGGATTGGAATAATGTGTATGCCTATAAAGTTTTTGGTAACCATCTTAAATTTGGCAAAACTAAATTGACTTGTATCAAATATAAAAGATGGGTATGTAAATAATATTAAATATTAAAAAAATAGCTAGAAAAATTAGAAATAGAAAAATATAAAATGTATGTTTAATTTTGTCATTATATTTAGTGACCATAATATATTAAAGCAAAATTTCATATTTAGAATATATATAATTATTATTCAAATCAAAACAACATAATATAAGGGGAGAACAGCTCCCAAGGACAGATTCAGAATATATCAAACAGGAAGGCCAAACTATTTGAATATATACTTAAATATTAAGTGAGATGGATGAGCATTTTTAATTAAGGTCATTTTATTAATTTTTAAATTTGTTTGTTACTGATGTTTTTTTAATTATCGTTTGAATAAATTCATTAGCTCTTTCTTTTATAATATCCATCATATAATTTTTTCACAGTGCCCTCTCTATAAAAAAAATTCATAGAAATTAAAATAAGAAGCCAAAGTTTACAAATTAAAATTAGGTTTTGATAAAGATGGTAAAAAAAATAATTTTATGACTTCTCAATATATCTTTTGCCTTTTATACATTAATTTAAATACATGACCTCTTACAAATAATTATTCAATAACCAATGACCTTCAAAAAATTTGTGTATATACTATTCTTTTATTTTTATTTTTAAGAACTATTTGTCTTAATCAAAAATACATATTTCACTTAATATATTATTTAATTTTATTTTAGACTCTCCTTCAAGTTAATTTCTCTTTAGTTTTGTATTTTTTTTAAATAAACAAACTCAATTTATCAGAATCCAAGAGATACTTCAACTCATCTATTAAAAAAATTATTGAACTAAACCCAACATCATAGTGATCAACCATATTCACATTCTATGAAAAATTGTAGAAGCTACATCCAATCATATGTTTGCAAATTGCCCAAAGTATAAAAAAACAATCCTTAATACATCCTACAAACACAAACCAGCCCCTAATTAAATAAATATGAACAAACAAGGCCTTTATATACATACTAATGATGCTAGTTAGTGTTATGTATGGATGTGGTCTTCTAGTTATGGGATATATGCATTAGATATATGTATTATATGAAGTATGATTTATATGAAAGAGGGAGGGGCCCATAAGCCCATGGGTGCAAAAGTTCCACCTTAATTAGTTTTTCCCTTTAGAATATTTCCATGAAACATGCCTATATATCATTTGTTCAACAAACCATTTCCATGCTAAGAAGTTTTCATCAATATTTTATTCTTTCATTTGGTGGAATATTTACAACCATACCATATAATTTGGTGGAATATTTACAACCATACCTTTAATTAAGATGGAGTTTGAAATTTGACTGTATGGTCAATTTGATTATCGCGAAATTATTTTATTTTTTCTGAGAAGACCACAACTTATGCAATTAGTTGACATGATTAGTTTTACTTTCTAGAAGTAGTTCACGGCAAAGGCCTCTAGTGACTTCCGCACACTTTATATAAGTGTGAGACAAAACCTATTCTTTGTTTGACTCGTTAGAGAGATGTGGCGTCATTGAATCATGATTGGTTTATGTATGATTTGTTGGTTTTTTCAATTCTTTTTGCACTTTTGGTTGATTCTTGATTCAGTTTCATTTCTATTTTGTGGTTGGTCCGGGTTGTTGGTCTTTTTTCCTTTTTTTTGGTTTTTAATTTTCTGATTCTTTATGAATTATCTAATATATTTTGTCATTAAAAAAAATTAATATACAATTCCAACTTGCAAAAATCTTCTTCTTATGTTCTCCCTGGTATGAAGGCATCCATCTAAGTGTTTTGTGCGTTCTCTATAGAGTCATTCTCTAGAGTCAATAGAGCTTCCATCCTTCTAGTTGGTAGTTTTTGGCAGTTTAGGGTTTTTGGTTGTTCTTTATCTTCTTTTAGTTGATTATTGACTTTGATTTGTTTGTTGTGATTTCTTTATCTTCTCGCTTTATTGTATTATTGTATTTCTCGCTTTATTGTATTATTGTATTTTCTTATATCATTTCTAGTAATGAGTAACATTTGTATTCTATTTCTATATATTTTATCTAACCAATCAAAAGAAAAATATAAATACATATTCAATTGTAGTGCATGATATTGAAAAATTAATTAGTAATAAATACTAGCTAATATAGATCTCTACTCAGGAGCTATGCCAGCACACAGTAAGATATACATAATACATCCATAATCCATTATAAGCTTTCACTTAATAAGAGTGTAAGGGATATTGAGACCAAATACAAATTAAAACATAAAAAATTAATTAGGTCAAATTATTTTGAATCATGGACATGATATATATATCCACATATTTTTCTATCTTTAACATGAAATAGTTGTAGAAATAGGTAATTAAACACACACAAAAATATCCAATATATATTGTATTAGGAAAAATGAATGATGATGAAAATAATGAATATAAAACCTGGTGTTTGCATATTCATAAAGCTTTCCAGTGCTGGAGAATATAACAAGTCCAACTTGTGCATCACATAAGATTGCTAACTCTTTGGCTTTCTTTATCAATCCCTTTCTTCTCTTTGAGAAAGTCACTTGCCTACTTGTACAATTATCGATCCTTCGTATCACAATCTTTCCCCTTCCCATATTAATTTCTTTCACCCTACCTAGGGCTTCTTAAACTATACTTTAGATTAATATATATAATAATATTTTTATAAATAATAATATAAAAGAATAAAAAAAAAACATAAGCTTACTTGGTATATATTGATATTAAAGATGAGGTTAGAGTGATTGATGGTGAAGGAAGAAGAGTGTGTTATTCCTTTCCATATTTGTGTCTCGATCGCAAGTCGCAAAAGAGCTTTTATATATAAACAAAAAGTCCCATACGAAGGAACTTAATTGGGTGAAAGTGAAGAAGGTGTTTGTGGCGTAGGTTAGATTATCTATGTTGATTTAAAAATGTTAGATTATTGCTGCGCCTCGTGAGTTCGTGAATTTAGTGTACTTTCTACTGAGTAGAGTATTCAAATAAATTTACCAAAAAAAAAAAACAAGTATTTAAGGAGTTAGATGTATATATATGAATAAAATATGCTTAAGTATTAATTAATATTGATAGTTTCTATGCGCCGTCAGCCGTATATATCCTTGACACGTTACAAATTACGAATATAAATATATATTTACTTGAATTATTTGGACATCACTCAAACTCTAAGGATGTTTGATTATACTTCTCGAGAATATAAGTAAAATTGATATGGATTAAGAGATTGTCTTGACCGTAAAAATTAAAAAAAAATTATTAATTTACATTTACAAGAAAAATGATTAAATTCAACGTTAATGGCTGAACATGGTGAGGGTCAGCTATGGCTATGGCCTTTGCAGTTTATTTCTTAGAGTATGTTTGGAAGCTATATATATATATATATATATTTTTTTTTTTTAAATTGTAGAATATTTATTAAAATATATTAGCTGGAATTGAGATGTTATATGATATTTATCATGTTATTTTTCTAATTGTTTTTTTTAAATCTCAAATATATATAATAAAATATAAATTTAATTCTTTAAAGTGATTTCTTCTAAACTTCTCTAAAATCCAACTCTCAAATATATCTTGTAATAGTTGGTTTTGACTACTATGAATGATGAAAATAGTTATATGTTCTTAAATTTTGACCATATATATGAATTATTACTTAAAAAAAATATTTTTTTTTCTCATTATGATCATCTATATATAGTTGTGTGGTCAATATTTAATTTCATCATACTCTCATAATAAAACTCTTCTTATTTAATATATTTCGTATAATATATATATTTTGAATTATGCGAGAAAAATACATAGAATAAAAAAAAATTGATACCCTACAAATGTACAACTACACCTAAAAAATATAAACCTAGAACTAAATCGGTTATAGTTACTATGCTTTTTGTCAATATATAAAAATAACAAAATTCAATATCATTATTTAAAAAATATATAGATATTTAATTGATAAAAAAGTAAAACTGTAAAGAAAATAATTTAAATGAATGATAAAATTAAAAGAAAAAATATAACACCAAAATTTAGTACATCCCATTTTATATATGAATATTTTCAAAATTCGGTTATTTAATTGAATAATGATAAAATTATTAATAAAATAATTTAAATGAATGATAAAATTAGAAGAGAAAAATTACACTAAATCTTGTTATTATAGTTATAAATAATTAGTTTTTTTATTCTTATAAAATATAGTAAATTTCATTGTAATTGACTTACACATCTATAAAGGTTCGGATTCAAATACAAGACGTGAAACATCGTATTTGTTAATTAAGATAAGGTTTAAGAACTATAAATGATTGATTTTAAAAGCATATTGTTTAAATTGGCCATAGATAAAAATAAACATTTTTTCCTTTTGAAATTCATTTTTTGTATCGCTGCAAATAAACACTATAATTGCACAAAAAAACAAATTTATGTCAAAATTATACAAGTCACTATTTATAATATCATATATGATAATGTGTAGAGTAGAGCAATCAAAATAGATCACTCATCTATGACCAACCCAAAAAATATAGGACTTAAACATAAATTTTGAGTCCTAATTATAATCATGTTTTTAGTCGAGTCCGTATACGCCCGAGTCAATGGCAGGGTAGCCTACATCAATAAAACATTCATAAATTTTATCACTATAAATTATTAAGTAAAAGTATAATTAAACAAATAGTTTTTGTAATTTTTCTATTAACAATTAAATTATAACAAAATTAACTAACTTAAAAACTGTATATATATATTCACATGTTAATTTTATTTATTGAACTTTTTTTCTTCTATTAACAGTTAAATATTTATTGGACTTTTTTTATATAGCTAAATCTATAAAGGTGTACACAATTACTAAGATGAATACATAACCAAGCATTTTCAACCGGTGAAGGTAGAAAAGAATTAAGTTCCGACCAATACTAAGCAAGTATACATTATTTGCGGTACCCGTAACGGGTTGAGTCGTAGGAGAGGAACATCCCCACGCGCTACTATACTTAGAAATACTCTTGATTTTGAAGTCTCTCATAACAAAGAACGGTTCAAAATATACTCGATTAGGTTAAATTATTAAAATGTGCAACTAGGCATAAAGTTTGGACATATTGTCTCTAAATTCCACTTTTCTATTGGTTAAACCCATGTGAACAGTGAACAAGGTTTCATTCACCAATAAGATTCGATGTTACCTGAATTTTTAAGATACTACTTTATATTAAATTAACGATTAATGATTGTTACTTTAGTGCCCCAATTAAAAGCTTAGCCAGGTGTCAATGATCAGGAAATGATATGTGTACGGAGTCCAAGTAAGATAGAGTTTGCATCCACGTTCAAAAAATACTTTATTTAATCTAATTATTCCTACTTTGGAAAAATATTGCCGCTTTTACCGGTCATCGTGCATTTCATAATCACTTCTTTTTAGTTTTTGTGATGGAACTATTACTTACAGTTATCAGTGAACCACGTGAAACTTAATCATTAACATACCCCCCTACTCAAACTGCACCGTTCAAAAAGATGGCATGAGTAAATATTTTTTCATTTAAAAAAACCACATTCGTTCAAATAGTTCGGGGGTACTGAGCACGGAATAAGTTGTGTTTGAGTTTTTTTTTTTTTTTCACTTTAAATTAGTTTGATTTAATTTTTAGGTTTTATTATGTAATTTAATTTGATCTAATTTAATGAGATACATATTCAATAAAAATGAAATAATAAAACTGATTTAATTTTAAAATAAATTATTTAATAGTAATATAAAAATAATTTTTTTAAATTAATTAAAAAATAACTCATCTGTTATAGCGTAATACATTTCATTAAAAAAAATTAATATAGTTTAAAAAACTATATTAAGCAACTATACAACAACCAACAAATGACTCCGAAAATTATTACTTTTCGAATATTTATTAAATATAATAAGTGGTGTTCAAACATATCATTAATCGTCTTAATAAATAATATTTGTAATATAAATGTAAATCTAGTTCAAATGAAAACTCTTAATACTATTAGATTGTATATCATATCTTAAATTTAACTTTTAGATGTCGTAATTGTGTGTATTTTTTTTTTATCTTTTCCTCATGTTTGAACACTAAATTTCAATAATTTTTTGTCTATAAAATAATTTAAGACAAAATAAATAATCTGAATGGTAACTCGAATTCAATTTAATGGTAACACAAATTCAATCCGTTCTTATCATATCTATATATTTTTTGTCCTTAGTTAAATTTTGTATCGGTCAAACCCAACCCAATCCTTACGACCAAGATGAGCTGATGGACTAGGCTAGGTTTTGTACACTAATAATAATTAGAATGTATCACTTAAAAATTGGACAAATTCAAAAATCATTAAAATAGAAAGGATAAATAGGTGACATCACATAAATTTATAGCATAAAATGACAATATCTATATATATGATAAAATATACATATATGAAAAAAGTAAAGTGTATAAAATATTTATTTATCATAATTTGTAAGATGTCAAAATATTTGATTGAATCTACATTCCATCGTAGTTAATATGTTAATCTGAAGTAAATAAACATTACACTAAGACAAGAAACCAAAACAATTTTGGACTAAGACGAAAAATAAAACGCTGCACTAAACAATACTCATGAAAAAAAATAAAACAAAAATTAAATATATGTATAAATAATTTATTTAAATAAAAAAATAATTTAAAAAAGTAATCTCATGTAAAAATTGACTATAAATTACTTTTATACGGATAATAAAAATATAAAAAGAATGAAAAATAGTGCAGCTAAATTATTTAGAATAAGAGTGAAACTTGGCAATTTTAAGAGTAGTTATTATATGATTTTTGGGACGAATGATTTAGAGTTCAACTTACTCGTCATTGTTTCAATTAAAATTAAAATTTGTTTACTTTGATCCATCAGACCTTAATTAAAATCTATTAATTATTTAATGATAAGAAACAGTATTTTAATAATCTTAGTAATTGAAATTCATTAAAAAAAATGATATAAAGGTATACTAATCTAAGTCAAGAACGAAAAAAATTAACCAACCATAAAAGTTACTACTAACCTTGAAATTCATTAATAATTTCCTAATTGAATTAGTAATTGGAATTTATTAAGTTATTTCAAAGAAAAAATTAGTAATTGAAATGAGGTGTAGCTTGCTATAGTTGTTCCTCACAAAAATTAGTCATTTTCTTTATAT
>JBBPBS010000738.1:7493464-7513391 GCA_037974835.1 Cicer judaicum | reverse complement strand
ATATAAAAGCAAATGCTGACAAGATAATAACTTAATAAAAAATTAAATTTAAAAATATAATTTTAAAAATGGTACATCATATTCTCTAAAATTTAAAATTTTAATTTCTAATACAAAAATAATCGAAAATCTATTAAAAAAATACTTCAAAATCACGCATTATTGAATATAGATTATTTTTAAAATTAAACCAAATCAAATTGCATTTATACATTTTAATACTTATTTTTTTATTAGTATAAAATATTACATTAAACTATAAATTAATATATTTTTATTATTATTTCATATAATTCAAACATAACCGATCTATATTATTCTGTAATTTTGATTTTTAGTATATTATATAAAATGTTTTGTTTCAAGCTTGTTACATTAATAGTTTTCGAATATTATTCTTAAAATAATATATTATAAAGTGTAATATGAGTCAATCAAAAATTAATCTAATTTAAATTATATTAATTTAAATCGGATCAAATCGATTGTTTTTTTAAATTGTTATCTAAATTGAACTAAATTGTTAAGATATTGATATTTAGATCAAATGAATGTTTATTCTTAAAATCAATCTAAATCGTACTGCAAACACTATAGCCCACATATTTGCATCCGCCCCTACCTATGACCTATGTATGGCCGAATGAAACTAAAGGGACTAATTGTTTATTTAACCACATTGATATTGTATTTAACCACATTATCAATGTAGTCATTGAAAACATCATCGTTTATGAATATGTTATTCCTAGGTATACAACTTAACATTGTTTGAAACAAACTAAATCTTTCGGATACAAAGTAATGTCCAAAAACATATAGACAAACGTAATCCAGACTACACTTTGATAGGTTTCTATGTTAACTTAAGAAAACTTCCTTGCTCTTTTAACCCTTGGTTGCACAAAGTCCAACGTCCAAAAATATAACTAAAAATTTGTTAACGAAAATGGATGTATCATAATATAAGTTATAGATATCCGTTTTGTTTGATCTATTTTAAGTTATATTATAGAACGGATCAGTAATATCTAGCTTCCTAGTTGGTGAATGCATGGTGTATGTAATGATGCATTATGCGTTTACTTTGGTCAATGTACGACCTTCACGTAATTAACTATAGTTTGTTCTATAAATTTAAGTAGCAAATTTTAGAGTAAATAAAATTTTAATATATAAAAATATTTTCAACTTTTTAACGTTAAATTTTTTATTTTATTTTTAATTCTATTTTAAAAAGCTTTAATAAAAAACCATATTTTTAGTTGGTTAAAAAAGTCTTTATACAATCAAAATAAAAGTAAAAAAATGAATAAATTATTTTAAAAATTAAATTTAAAACTTAATTTATTAATAATTTTTTTGAATCAAGTTAGTTTAATATTAATAATTTTTTATAAACATAAACTTATTAATAATAATAAAGAGATATTTTAACTCTTACCGGAAACACGCCATAACCCAATCATAGAAGAGAGATTATAATTTTATTAGTAGTTGATACGATCTATACATGTTTTGTTTACTTAGTCAAGCTATCTGTAACTAATTGATCACCTTACTTAGCTGTACCTCATTGGAAATATCCCTGATTTTGTCTATTAAAAATTGCTCACCGTTTCCGTAAGAAAAAAGTAAAATTCTTCAAAAATTGGGGTTTTATTTATAAATAATATTTTTTTTAAATTATTTATTAACATATTCTTGTTTCAAAATCATATGTAAAGGAAACTTTTTGGAAGAAGTCTAATTTTACAATGGGAACTAAGTGAGGATTTATTTTTTTGTTTTTAAATATAGAAGTCACCTTTTAAAAAAGAGATAGTATATATCTTTTATTTTTTTTAAACTCAATGAGAATAATAATAATTATATAATTTATTAAAATAGATTGATTAGAGTTGTCTGAACAATATTTTTAAATATGATGAGTAAACCGACATAGTTTGTATTTTTTAGCCACTTTTTTTCTAATGTCCATTTCAGTTTTAATAGGAATACTATTTAGACGATATTTTTTAATTATCCGCATTTCAGGATTGTGATACAATGTGTCACCTTCATATAGGGCCAATATATTTCATTATGTATATGTGAAAACTCTTCTTTGTAGATTTTTAATACATTAACAATTTTGTACACGTCAAACAAATGCCCTAAATAGTTTTGAAGAGTATAAAAATATGTAACAATGACATGTAAATAAGGCACGGGTATAGTCTGAAATTTTCTACAATCACACCATTTTCTTTGAAGGTTGTGTTTGAAATAATCAATTGGTTACACCTCTGTTGGTTTTACTGTTTCATGCACCATGAAAGAATAACAATTTCGGTCGAATCACATGACTTGGTGATTGTTAGACTTACCAAATTCATATTTAATCGCGTCCTTACAATCGTTTGTGTATACTCATCTAGAAGTTAATAATGCTTAATGTTGTTGTCCAATTTCTGCATATAAAACTCCAAATCAATGATTGGGAGATTGCGTGTACCTTTGAACACTACGTTTATAGATTAAACAATATTTGTTGTCATGTGTCCTAATCGTCGACCTTGAGAATACGCCATAGTCCATTGTTTTGAGGGATATTATCGATTCATCTTAAAGCCTCTTAATTTTCCATTCTGATTTTACTGTGATAATATTTGAAGGATGATTTATTTAATGCATATCATGTTATGGATGAGGTAAAAATTATCAAATATTATAAATTGATAAGTGAAAAATATACTAAGAAAAATTAGATTATTAGACAATTATTTTTTTTGAAATTCCTTGTCGTTGAACTCTTTCATGAAATTTTATGCAATGTGTTAGATGTAATATGCATGTGTTGACGGAGGATCATACCAACCATAATTTAGATTACTATAAGCACTTTTAATGGATACGTATTTCTCTGAAATCAAACAAACATTGACTTAAGGTGTGACATACCTACTTAGGTTTTTCAAAAAGAAGCTCAAAGCAACTCTTGTCTTACCTTCCACAAATGCATAAACAATGAGAATTGTAATTTTGTCCCCATCTAGTGCAATGGCTAGCATCAGAGTGCCATTATACTTGTTGTACTACCAAGTTCCATCAATTGAGACAAGTTGTTTATATAATTTGAACCCCGTGATGCATGGAGGGAAAGCCCAGAAGAGCCGTTTGAAATTTTTTGAACCTCGTAATAGAGTATTATCAAAATATGTAGGTGATACTTCTATTTCTACAATAGTTCTTGGAATAAATTGTTTGACATTCATTCATTTTTGGATGTGATTATGTAGTTGTATTGTTCATGAGTATGGGCAATGATCACATTCACTTTAATTGATGGGTCAACTTTCCAAAGTGACTTTATGATTTCACATATAATGTTAGAGCCAAGCTTGAGATGATCTTGTGATATAAAGGAATGTGCACAATTGTGGGGCTGGTTCAAAACAACCAATCACTTATTGTTTACTTTTTTGAATTAGCGAAGCCCTCCATTTGAACAATCATTGTAGATTCACACATTTAATTACATAAATGTATTGATTAGATTGCATCACATGATAATTGAATGAGTGTTTTATGTGGTAGTGCTCAATTTCTAGTTGATAATTTAGTTTTCTATTAAACTTCATGACAATCTCAAGAGATGCATCAAAGTGAGGTAGTTCATTAGAAGACATATCAAATTCGGTGGATTGGTCAACATAAACTAAGTTTAAGCTACACATATAAAATGATGGATCGTATGTCGTTGCAATGAGATGGGGTTCTGGCTCTAGGTTTAGATCTTTCGACTCGATCAAAGTATGGTTCTAATTGATATGGTTCAGGTTGGTAGGATTCATAGTTTTGAAAAAAATGAGTGTGTTGTGTTTGAAAATGATATTAAGGGTGAGGTATGAAATACATATAGATGTTTGATTTGTTCCTACATAATAGAAATGCATCAAATAGATACAGTGATACTATAATTTGGACTAACACAAAATTACCACATTTATTGAGGAACATGAAAAAATATTATAAGGTAGAGTTGCATAAACAAGTTGAGTATAATTGAACATTATACTACGAAAAAGAAAACAAGGAGTGGAATGAACGAGATAACCATATTTTTTATGGCTAGCCTCTAAATGTTGAATTTAAACCAACTTATGAATACATGGAATGAACGAGATAACCATAATTTTCAAAAACGAATTATTTAAATTAAAGAACCCTAAAAAATCTAGTATAAGTTTATGTTTTAAACACCCACGTTGCTTAATTTATTGAATTGCCTTTTAGGGATCGTAAAATTGTAAGGACTTACCAACGATCCAAGAAAATAATACCATAAAAATATTGTACTACATATTTGAGATTGAAACATTTACATCATTTATGAGAATCACATCCACAAAAGGTTTATGCCATACAAAAAGATTCGACTAATGATATACACATAAAAAATTAATATTATTAAACATCAAGATAGATAGTAATTTACAAATATCTATCCTCCTAGACTCAAATAAAACGTCTTTTAAAAAAGATAAAATTGAAAGTATTTATCTAAAACACACAATAGACAATACCTCTGAAAATGTAGTATATGATTCAGAAATCAAGATCACCTGAATAATTGGTTCAACAAAATCAGATGTTGGCTGATTTTACTAGACAAATGCACATGAATTGAATTTGTATTAAATGTCAATAATATGATTTTTATTTATTAATTTAAACAAACAAGTCAAACTAAATGATCTAGTTCAACTTCTCTTAACATTATTTTGAAATTAACAAACTGAAACTTTCCAAATTAATGATGATATTATTTTAAAACTTGATAAATTAATTATAAATATCTCATACAAAAATATGATATTTTAAAATATATAAAAAAAGAAAAACTTCCTCGTTACTTCCTCCCATTATCCTAATAAAGTTCAAACCATGTAACTTTTACCGTGTACTTATTGAAAATGGATCAAATATAGAGGTGATTCATAATCCAACGGTTCAAATATTAGGAATTTTTTTTAAGATTCAATCAATTTTTAAATTAAAATAAATTTTAATAAAAAAAATTAAATATATCAAAATTAATTTAACGTTTGTAGAATTAATTTTCACTCGTTCTTAACACTGTTAAAAAAATCAAACATATTTAAAAATCAAAACACAAAAGCCTATATATAGATGGATTAATCCCTTGCTCTATACATCATTCACAACATAACTTGATCACCCAAAACAAATTCACAACATTACTACCATGAACAACTCACATAACCCTTTCTCTATTTTCCTTTTAACCTTTATCTTTTCCCTCTTGTTAATCACCAATGTCAAATCAGAATCATTTTCTTTCAACTTCCCCGACTTTGACACCGACACTGAAAGCATTCTCGTCGACGGGGATGCTAACACAACTGGTGGAGTACTACAATTGACGAAAAAAGACCAACTTGGGAAACCATTTCCACATAGTGTTGGTCTTTCCGTATTCTTCGGAGTTATTCATCTATCTGATAAACAAAGTGGTAAAGCTGCTGACTTTACCACCGAATTTTCTTTTGTTGTGAACCCAAAAGGTTCAGAACTTCACGGAGATGGATTCACTTTCTTTATCGCATCAGTCGGTTTTGAATTCCCTGAGAATTCAACCGATGGTGGATTTCTTGGACTTTTCGATAAAGAAACCGCTTTCAATACCTCTAAAAACTCGATCGTTGCGGTTGAGTTTGATAGTTTTACAAACGAATGGGACCCTCTTTACCCCGAAAACTCTCCTCATATAGGAATCGACGTCAACACAATTGAGTCTTCCGTCTTTGTTCCATGGCCGATCGATCAACAACCAGAAGGATCGATCGGAAAAGCAGGAATAACTTATGGTAGCAACTCAAAAGAATTGAGTGTGATTGTAACTTATGAAAATAATCCTGGAAAAGTTGAGACTTCAACTGTATCATATAATGTTGATTTAGCAAATGTTCTTACAGAATGGGTGGTTATTGGTTTCTCAGGTACCACTGGTGAAGTTGCTGAAACACATGACATTCTTTCTTGGTCTTTCACTTCGTCCTTGTAGAGAGCATTTCAGCATGGAGAAAATAAATTTACAAATTTCATGTTGAGAGAATTATATAATATTTCTCTTTTATTTTGTTATTGTTGTAATGCTTTTGTTTCCTAATAATGTTACACGAAAGTTGTGATTATATATATATGATGCATTTATCCAATAATAATACTTTACTTGATCTATGGTTAATTTCCTAAATATATATATGTATTTATACCTAGGCTTCGGAATATTTAACATTTTTTTAGTAATTAAAATGAATTTATTGAAAATTTGGTGGCTAAATTAATTTGAGTACAAGATGTGCTAAAGTTCAACATAACATGTTGTCCAAAGATATGCACTGAATGTCAATGTTGACTTACGCCGAGATTTGTTAGATATAATTGAATATAGTTAAAATTATATTAAGGTAATTAAAAGTTAATTATAATCGAATGAAAAGTTATATTAGTTATCTTATAGGTACAATATAAAAGTGTAATATTATAGTGTATCATAATTCTTCGTATTATCAATTTTAATTTAATATTTTTTTAATTGTTTATTTTTTTTTCGAGATTGATTCTTAACAAAATTTCCTAGTCTCATATGAATGTAGGATCTTACAATTAGAGTAAATAAATGAGAAGAGAAGGTGAAGGGAGGGTGATAATCACCAAACAAACCTAAAAAATAACTAAAATTAGGGGAACGCAAGATTTATGAACGTAGAGAATTCATTTCTTGAAACATAATATGCAAATCCTCATAGTTGACCTGTGCTAAATTTTCAATGCCTCCAATAGTTTGTTGTTATTAGCTACCATTTGAACTTTGAATTTCCTTGTTGTACCATTTCAACTATTTTAGTTTTTGGAGATTGTGACGCTGACAATACTAATTTGAAAAAAATAATATATACATCGCATTGAATAGGCAAAACATCACCATTTAATTTATGATTTGTTAATATACTAACATCACTTAAATTCCTAAAAAAATAATATGAAATTTGTTATATTATTGTAAGTTGTTTCGAAAATATAAATCAGATAATAAATAAGTTAAGAATATTTGATAAGTTGGAGTGTGAATACCAATATGAAGCATTCCTCTTCACAACATTTGTTTTTGACCAAATAAAACATGTGTAAATTTTGTCATTAATTAAACTCTTCCAAAAAAAATATGCTACCTCTAATATGTATAAGACCATCATGAGATTTTTTTCTTGTTATTTTTTATAATACATCTTTTAATTTTTTAACTATAGTAATGATTTTTTTATTAACATAACTTTAATTATATACATTTTTTTTTTGTAATCTATAATAAATAATACGATAAAAACATAAATTAATTCTTTCTATATAACAATATAAAGTAATAAAATCATTCAAGTAGCCAATCAATTTTAATACTACAACAAACTTTTTTAATTTTTGTAATTTAGTCAATGTAAATTTATATGTAGAAACATAGATTTCAAAAGTGGGAAAAGAAGGACATTTGTTGTACTGGGAAGTGATACTCTCAATGATCTTGCAAATAATTTTTAACCAATATATATATCCTCGTGAGTATATCCCTAACAAGAGACAATATTCAAATTTCTTTTATTCAACTTGTACTTTGGACTAAGCTTTTTTTACCTTTTTTCTCTTGGTTTTTTCACCTTAAATTAGTTTGCAAATGGCACCACACATATATACTATGCAAGTTGAATGTCTCATTCATTTCGGCAATTTATTCTACTTTATATATTATTTTCCTAAACGGCCAACCCAACACAACACTATAAATAACCAACATTCTCCCTTAGTTTCTTGCATCACAAAATGGCTTTCTCCAACTCAAAATCTAATACAACACCTCTTTCTTCTACACTCATTAAAATCTTCATTACTTTCCTCTTCCTACAATACCCCAATGTCAATTCACAATCACAAGTGTCAGGATTTGAAACCTTTGAATTCACCATAAATCAATTCAAGAGATCAAATCCCAACATAATTTTGAACGGTGATGCCTCAGTCTCTGATGACATTCTAAAACTAACAAAAATCGATCAATTAGGTAAACCACTCTCAAAAAGCGTGGGACGTGCAATCCATCTTACACCGATTCACATATGGGACAAAATTAGTGGAGAATTAGCAGATTTCTCCACTACTTTTGTCTTTGTTGTGGACACTAACGGTTCACAACTTCATGGAGATGGATTTACTTTCTTTTTGGGACCACTTGATTTTGACTTACCCAAAAATTCAAGTGGAGGGTATCTTGGTCTTTTCAACCCAGAAACAGCACTTATCCCATCTGAAAACCCAATATTAGCTATTGAATTTGATAGTTTTACAAATGAGTGGGACCCAACTGCGCCATTTCAATCACCTCACATTGGAATTGATGTTGGTTCTATTGATTCAGTTGCAACTACCGATTGGCCTATTGATTTTGTAGAAAGAAATGCAATAGGAGAAGCTAGTATAAACTATAACTCTGAATCTAAAAGATTAAGTGTAGCTGTGGCTTATCCAGGGAGTGGGAGGAATGTTACTGAGGTCTCTTCTGTGGTTGATTTGAGGAGTGTTCTTCCTGAATGGGTTAGGGTTGGTTTCACTGCTGCTACTGGAGAGTTGGTTGAAACACATGATATCATTGGTTGGTCTTTTGAATCAGCTTTGTAATCAACAATTAAGAATTTGGATTCCATGCATTCAGAGAATATCAAAATTTCCAAGTCGAAACTCCGTGGACCGTTCGATCGTGATCAGACAGTTAAAAAATAAATATTTTATTTTATATTTAAAATATTGAAATTTATAATGTTAAGAAGTTTGGGTCCAAACAACTCACTCTTGGAGTTTGGGGAGTTTAATTACTTTACTTTCAATAAAAACATGTTTGTTTGTTGAGGAATGTCAAAAGATGTATAATTTCATGGTTTTCTTTCATTAATAAATATATCAATTCTAATAATACTCTTTGATTTTATTACTCTTCGTTCATTGAAAATTTCTCAATGAAAAACTGATTTAAATGAATGGTTTCATTATGGTCGTTGCCACCCTTTCATCATGGTTGAGTTTATACCAACTAAGGAATTGTTAGACAAAGTTTTTGGGGTACTTGCATTGTGTAAGGGAAATAGATTGTGGTTGTTCGACGTTAAGTTGAAAAGAAGAATTGTCAACGATTAGTGCATCAATTCTTACACTTGTATATGAAGTTATGTTGGTGTTTTAAATTTGTGTGGTGATTTTTTGTTTAGCGTTTAAAGTGGTGGGTGTTTGTGCAAATATTCATGATATTTTTGGTTGAATATGTTTGTTAAGTATGATCATTATGCCAACATGTCAACATTCTTTTTTTGGTGAAACATGTTAACATATTTTTCTTAGGATGGGCCTTCATTTTGAGCTTTTAGTTTTATTTTTAGGTAGTTAACGTATTGATATGGTTGATACCTTTGGCAAATATTTGTCTACCTCTTTTTTTTCTTCATTAAAAAAAAAAGAGAGAATTTATTTATTTTTATTCAGAATTATTTATCTAAGTTGTTTTTCTTCTACCATTTTATCTAAATAAACTATTTTAATTTTTTTTAGTTCGACGATATTTGATTTTTTCGTTTTATTACAGTGTTCATCTTGTTTAGATTTATGAATTCTTTTTGATGCAATACATACATATTCAAGCAATGACTGGAGAAAAAAGTATTTCGATCATTTTAATTTAGTCAAATATGTATATATTTTATCGTTTTATGCTATTAACATTGATGCTATAAGTTTATTTGTAAATTTAATTTTTTATTTTATTTTAATAAATTTGTATTATTTTTTATTGATGTATTATATTAATTTAAATAAATAAATATTTTTTAGTAAAAAAAATGATTATTATATGCATGATGTGAATATGTGTGATAATAATGATTAATAGACATAAGGAGTTTTATTTATTAATTACAATATTTAATGTCGATAATTAATATTGTTAGTATTTTGTTAAAAATGTGAATTGAATTCTCAACATTTCTATCACTCCACCCCTGATCTCTCTAACTCAACTATCAAACTTACTTTAAATTCCCTAAGAGAGGGCATCGAAGAGTTATTAAAGGTTTTGGATTTTGTTAATTTGCTAAACCAAGGGATTTAGAATGTGGTTAAATAATTTGGTAATGTGTCTCACAAAAAATTAAGTAATAATACAAATAAGTAAATATCGTCTTGAATTATTATTAATTTAATTATGCAACAAAATCTTAGAATATATGTAAAAAAAATATAATTGATTTATAATATCAAATAAACATAACATTAAATTAAGAAAATAAAATAAGAAGAAAAAAAACAATTAGAGAATTTAAATTATTTTATTTTTACTATACAATTATTAATTCACTATATTTTAACAATTTAACTTATTTGATTACGTCAAATTAACAAGTTAGACTAAGACCAATTTCTTTGCTCAAAATACCTTTTTTTATAACAACAACCCTAATTACTTAGGTGAGCATGCTTATTACTCAAAGCTTGTACTAATATTAATTTCTTTTACACATGCTAACATTTTATATTTCTATAACACTTTGAAACATGAACAAGAAAGATGAAATAAGTCTTCACTTATTTTTTTCAAAAGTAAAATCTTCAAATTTATATCCTACGTGTCCATTATAAGTCATTTTAAATAAATTATTATTAATTTATTTATATTAGTTTACTGTTGAATTAAGAGCCATTTTAAATAAATTATTGTTTTTGCAGTTCTTGAATAAGTTAGATATTTATGTTTTCAATTTATTGATAACTATATATTTTTTGTAGTTTTTATTTTATTTATTGATTCAGTTAAGCAAATTATTCGTTTGAATTAAACATAGATACCAAAATCATTAAGTTATTGATGCATTGCCTAATAACGGTAGAATTGCAAAATAACATTTGGTTTGTGATAGTATTATTTAATATCTATACTATTTAAAACCTATTAAGTCTTGCTAATAATTTTCCAAAATTTTATTTGACTATGTTTAAAAAGATAATTTTCCTGTTTCTATAACGATTTTCTGTAGTGTTCATAAATTTAGATCTACTTTTTGTGGATTTCTATTGATAGACATTCAAATGGTTTTTTTCTTTTGTTTTTTTTGTTTACCAATTTGTTAAAAAACAAGTGATAATTTTTGCATTTTGATTTTTTACTTAATCTAAGTCACGCACATATTTATAATCACCAACATTGAATGTCCTCCATCAAATGTATGAGTAAATTAAAACTAAAAATAGTAACGAAATACAATATTAAAATTATCATTGGTAACGAAATACAATATTAAATACATTGAACGAATATTATATCAATAAAATATGTATGAATCAAAACTTATCTTATCTAGGTAATATTGAATAGCATTAAACATGCAACATTAATCACAAATTATCGTGGATGCATGAATCAAAGTTGTTCTTCCTAATACACAAATAATGTTTCATACATCTTTGCATCAACCACAAATAATGTTTCATTTGTGAATTAAATTAGTCGTTAAATGTCTCTCGTAAATTTGGATCAAGCTTTACATGCCTATACAAATGCTCAAAGGCACAATTAATGAACGTGTGGACTACCAATAATGATAGTGTGATAACCAAAAACGACATTAATCAAAGTGGTGTGTATTATCCTAGAGCAATTGTGCATTAATCTCAATTGTGTGAATAAATACATATAATTAATGTTTTTTATTGCTTACAAAATAAAAATTAATTTTGCTTAGGTAAATACTTGGACTCTTTTTTTGAACATTGTTCTAGAGTTTTATATTTTTATTAGTCTAGTTTCAATTTATCGTAACGTTGTAAATGAAAATATCATTGTTGATAAATAAAATTGTTTGAAAAGAAACTTTGGTGCAATTTTTCTTCATTACAATTGGTCTTACAATAGGAGTCATCCTTTTAAGTTATTACTAAAAATCAATCGAAATTTAATCAAAAAATCCATTTCTAAAAATTCAAAAAATTTAATTTTATTATTTTAAGCAATTCTCAAGTTTGACATTCAATTTTATTATTTTATTTATTACTTATAATGACATTATAGTATAGGCCTTTCGAGACATTAGTATCTACAAGGTTGCTTTGTGGTATACAACTTGTTGTTGTGTAGAATTTTGGTATTGTAATATTACTTTTTGAAAACGAGTACTTCTCTGTGGCACTTTATTGCATTGAAAATTGAGCATCGAGTTTTAAGTGGCAGAATACTATGTTTGTCATTTTCTCGAGGAGTTATGTTTTTCTAAATTCAGTGATTCTGAAAATTAGATAAAAGAGTATTTTCTGTTAATTTTTTTTTATACCAACATATTATTTTTTTATAAAACATATTATTCTGTCTAAATTTTTTTTATTGACTAACTTATGGAGACCTTTGTTATTATAAATCCATTTATTCACACCAAAAAACAAGACATTAATATGATTTCTCATTCTTCTCTGCAAACAAGAAAGATGGAAAAATCTAGTGTTTTGATTCCCAAGCAAAATCCACTTGCTCATTGCTTCTTGGTAACTTTCTTCATTTCCTACAATCATTAATATATTATTCTCAAAGGACAATTTTTTTAGCTGGATTATTCTATCTTTAGTGATGAGTTTGATCGAAATAAAAAAATATTAAAAAAAATCATATTGTTTAGAATTCTAAACGAAGAATGTAAAATGTTTTAAGTAAAAAATATTTCAAGTTTTTATTCGATTTTTTAATTTCTTTTTATCTTCTTGTGTTATAATAGTGTAAAATGTAATTTAAATAATTATTTTAGAGAGTCTGAAAGTATTAAAGGTCATAAAGTGTTTTGAAAAAAGTTTATGTATTATAATGATTTTTAAATATTTTTTCATTACAATTGACAATGATTGTGAAAATGTTATTCTCGTTATTTATTTATTCTTCCATCAATTAGAAACATTCATCAACACTATTAATATCTTTTAGTCTCTTATAAATACTTTTCTTGCTTTCAAAAATGTGAAGCCGTTTCAAAGACAAAACCGCTAAAATTATAATTTTTGGTCTAAAAAAAGGTTTCGTAAATTAAACAAAAAGATCTCTAAACTATAAAATGACATTTTTAGTCTTTAAAAAACTTATAAATTAATTGTGTTCTATTTCAAGATTTGAATCACCAATTATTTCTATTTCAAGTTCAATATTCTTCTTCTTTCTTAATTTCTCCACTTCCACTTCCTTGACCATCTTTCTCTTTCTAACAAAATTTCTGATTTTGTTTCTCTTCTAAACTATGAGAAGGACATAGATGTGTTTGGAGCATATAGTTATTAGAGAAAAACAGTGGTGGAACTGTGGAAGTGTATTGGGAGGACATGCAAATTGGGATTTAGGAGCTCATGATGGTCGACACCTAATTTTATCCAACTTTTTACTATTAATAAATAAATAACAAAAATTATTTTGGATTTTGGATCGTAACTTTGTATTTTTTATTTATTTTAATATATAATTTTTATTTAATTTTCAGTATGATATTCACTTTATTTATATATATATATATATATATATATATTAGGTTATTATTTATTATTTTTTTTGTCTAATAATAACATTTGAGTAAATTAAATATATAATGAATAAATATGACAATTGTTTGAGTAAATTAAATATGAATGTTTTTTTATTTGATAATTTAAGATTGATTTATACTTAATGTTGACAAATCTAATTTTAGTCATTTGAGGAAAGTTTTTAAAAGAAAAATAAAACTTAAGGATTAACTTTAATTAATTATAATGGTAAACATTTATTTCTATAAATTGCTTAACCTAATTTGTTAATATAAATAAAAGTATTACATACTAGAAAATATCGATCAATTTTAGGTGTTTGAATTTGTCCTTAAGAAAGTTACTACTAGTTTTCTGTGACGTTATTTTTATACAATTTTCTCAATAATTACTCATTTAAATTAAAAAAAAGGATAAAATGGAGACAAAACAATCTTTTTTTGTAATTTATTTTTATTGGGGTGATTCTTTTATTTTATTTATTTCTTTATATATTACACTAACACGATTCACGCACGTATGAGTGAACTCTATATCTGGGTTGAGTGCAACCTTAGATAACTTAAAAACTATGTAATGATAATCTTATGGATGTACATCATATTTATTTTTCATGCAAATCTCACTTAAAGTTGACATTTTCTAGAATTTTTTCATTTAAATAATTTACTATAAATTGGTTTAATATTTTAGAACGGAGGTGTGTGCTATAGGAACCGATTTAGAACAATAAAGTCACCCGTAGTAAAGCTTCATATTAAAAAAAAAAAAAAAAAAAACTTAGAAAGATCAAATAAGTAATGAACCATGTAGGTCACATGTATATTTGAAGAAAAACATATCCTACCTCTATATCATATTCATCATGCTGCATCGCATAATCATACATATTTCATCATTTTTATTTTGTAATAAATAATGCTCATTATGCTTTTCTTTTTTTAAAAACAGAAAAATCACTGTGTATTACCTATAATTTTTATGAGGTAAATTGTAGTCAACTTCATTTTTTACATTCATTTTCTTTTTACATTCTCATAATATTCCCTTTCAAAAAAAAAAAAAATTATAACACCCTTACTTGACATATCCTCAATCTATAATCATTGATGAATTGGGGTAGACAAAAATAAGAGAAATTGTGAATCAACTCAAAGGTCAAATAACCAAGATCATAGATGTCCTTTAAACACTCAAGATTAGAAATGAGGGAAGTCCTTGAGCAAAGGTTGCAACACCACATGAAACTCATGTTCGTCTGTCGGACTTCACTCTACAAACTCACACTAATCCTCAAGAAGAAAGTGAATAATTTTCCACCTTATGATTTACCTCCATGTTATACCCTGCCTCAAGTTAGTAATCAACCAATACTTGTGGGTACAAATCAACAAAATATGACTTATCCCCAAATTTGGACTATGCCACTAAGGATATTCCTCAAGTTCAGCACTCACTCCTTACTTATTTGCCACGTGCAAATAGTTTATGAGTTGTGTCATTGATGTTGAAATTACATCACAACTCTCAACAACTTGTTTCTCTTTTGTTGTTAGAGAATCATCAATCTAAAGAAAAATGACAAGCCCTAAAAGAACAATTGAGGGAAAAAACAATTATGGGTTTGAATGCTTCAAACTTATGCCTTGTTTTTGTTACAATAATTACTCCAAAATTCAAGTTGCCAAAATTTGATAAATGCAGGGGAGCTTCTTATCCAAAAAAAACCACCTCATAATGTATTATCGAAAAATGGTTTTTGGGCTCATGATGAGAAATTGTTAATTCATTTCTTCTAAAACGATTGAATAGATGTTTCTTTGAGTTGGTACATGCACTTTGAACGAACCTATATTTGTTCTTGGAAAGATCTAGAAGATGCTTTCTTGAAAATATACAAATATAATATCAACGTGACTCTTGATTAGATGGAACTACAAAATATGAGAAAGCGAAATAGTGAAGCTTTTGAAGAATATGCCCAAGAATTGAAATAGTAAGCATCCCAAGTAAAATTCATCTTTCAATTTTGTGATGCCAAATCTTCTGAGTCCTCATTTTCTAAATAACCCATGTGTCGCTGCAATCTTGCATTGTCCACCCACAAGAATGTCAAACCAAAATTCTGAAGAGTATCAATGAAGTAAATACTCATGGAAGAAAGTTCGTACTCTTTGACCTAATCCTCATATATTATGTTGAATTATTGCTACATCTTATTTAGAATTATTTGGTTGTGCCTTGTCTATCAAAACCTCTTAAGCCACCATACCCAAGATGTTACGACCTAAATATTAAACGTAATTATCATGCAAGAGTCGCAAGGCACTATATTGAAGATTGTGCATCTTTAAAATTCAAGGTGTGTGACTTGGTCGAAGGGTTAGATTTTAAGGGAAAGGAACTCAACATAAAGAATAATTAACTCTCAAATCTTGGAAGTTCTTTACTGAATTCCTTCTTCTATGATTGATCAAATTGATTGGGTCTACCTTTGTGCAAAAAAAAAAATATTAAGAGATTTTTGAGTTATCTACAATTTTGATGTAATGGCTCTAGATGTTACACCACTTTATTGTAGGATGGACACACTTTATTCCTCAATATTTTGAATATTAATAAATGCGTTTTATTTGATTTTCTTTTCCTTCTCATCCGTCATATATTTCACAATATCTTACCAAATATTATTTGCTTTTCTCTTCTTTAAACCATATACCATGCATATTTTAAAGTAGTTCATTCATAAATAAGATTTATAAGATCTCCTACATAATTTCAGTCATAAATAAACTCCACAATCCAAACGAACCTTAATATGTTGGGACATGAAGTTAACGTCATGTTAATCCCCTAAAAATGTTGTTTTATCTTTATCATTGTCTAAATGTGCATTGAATATACCAATTGCATGGAAGAATTTGAAGTTTATACCATGGATATTCTAGCCACCTTGGAATTGAAAGTGATAATGTTGAAAGTATATGAGACTTGAATGTGATCCTTAATCAACTCATTTGGTAGTGGAATGGAATGAATAGTGGTACTTATCCCCTAGGTACGGGATTTGATTCCCACGGAAGGAAAAAAAACTCGCTATTTCCTAACTGGATAGAAGGGGGCGAGAAGATCATTAATTGTAGTGCTAGTAACGGTAGTTGGGTTGGGCTGTTACAAGAAGAAGAAAAAAAGTCTATTAGGTTGAAAATCAGAAAGGGCAACCTAAGCAAAAATAGGGCCACAAAAAATATAAAATGGTGGAAGCTCACTAGCTCGAGAATCTAAAAAGGGTGGACAAATAACACAGTTTACATACATAGATTAAAGTCGAAACATAATAAATTCCTTATGTGTGTGGAGATAGATTAGGGCAAATTATATCCTGTGAAGTTGGTTAAAAACATGATTTAAATTGTGGCATGATTATAACATAATTATTTTATGAAATACTACAAACAAATCAAGTCATTTATCCATACGAGATCACCTTATCTTCTTTTTTTTTTTTCTTCTTCTAATCTTTGTTTTTTTGTACTATATATTTTCTCATTAAATGAAATTGTCTGTACCTTCTTTCACTAATTTGTTGTGTTATATTTTTTTGTTTGTCAAAATATATTTTTTGATGATAATCATATGTTGGGACAATATATATGAATGTCAAGAGGTTAAGAGATCAAATTGAAGATGTAACAAAAAATATCTTTAAAGATTATAAGGAAAATCACTACTATTTATTCGAAGTGGTGCATATTTTTTATCTATGAATAAAAGACTCATGTTTGTAAGGAGGTGAAAGAAATAAATAAGTAAAAATTTAAGTTGATTGAAAAAATTAAAAAAAAAAATCAAAAAGAAGAAAATGTTCATTCATCAAATGTGTTTATCGCATTTCATATTTTAAATAGTGTATAAATTTAAAGTCGGAACTATTGACCTGCATCCTTTGATTCAAAAGACGAGATGACTGACCCGTACACTTGAATATAAACAACATGCACCCTAGAAAACGAGAAAATGACCTATATCTTAAGTTGAGAGAACGACTCGCACTCCAATCTGAGAACACGACCCTCATCTTAAGTTAGGAAAACGATTTGCACATGAAGTTGAGAAAATGATCCGTATCTTAAGTCAAGAAAATTACTCACACCCCAACCCAAGAAAAAGACTCGCATCTTAAGTCGAGAAAACAACTTGCACCCTTATTTGCATTGCTAACTTTTTTGGGACAAAATTAAAGTCTTCGTCTTTACTTATTATTTAGACTTATTCTCAAGTAAATTTCTAAGTAAAGAGGGACAAATGCTGACATCTAATTTTGTTCGATTTTTTTTTATTATTCACAAAAAATAATACAAAAAGGGTGTTTTCCAATTTTTAACGTAACTTTTCATTTTTCATACGATATCAATTTGTTAATAAAAAGATATATATGTTACACTTTTATGTATTTTTATTTATTACTTTTTTGGTCTAATAATATGGTAATAAAAAAAAAAAATTCTAAACATATCTATTTTATTTTATAGAAATAAGACAAAATTAAATATAAGATTAATAAATAAGAGTTTTATTAAGTAAATTAAATATCAATTTATTTATTTGATTATTTAAGATTGATTTATATTTGATATGGACAAATTCAATTTTTGTCATTTGAGGAAATTTTTTAATTGAAAAGTAAAACTTAGGGTTCAAAATAATCAATCTTAGTGGTAGACATTTATTTATATAAATTCTTTAATCTAATTTGTTATGATAAATAAGAGTGTTAATTGACTCTTAGAGGATAGGATAAATTAGAAAATATCGATTGATTTGAATCCGACCACTACTAGTTCTCTGTTGTGCCATTCTTACATAACTTTCTCTATAATCTCCTATTTCAATAAAGAAAACGGAGACGAAAATAACAACGGAGTCAACAATTTTTCGAAATCGGTATGTAAATTTTATATCTCTAAAACAAACTAGTATAACAGTTTTTATTTATTTATTTATGATATGTGTTGATTTTCATGTTAACTTTGTTCATATAACAAAATTATTTACAATATTTTTTATAGTATTATCATATTTGTTGTTTTGTATATTTGATGCTATAATTTAAACAAAAGTCATTTTAATATTCTAAAAATAAAAAAAAATATTGAATTCAAAAAATACATTCTTCAACAATCAATCTTATTTGAAATTTTGCAAACCTCCCATAAACTCTCATTTATGGTTCTAATCATTAAAGTAAACTTGAAAATAGTTAAAAAGAAAAAATAAATAAATAAAAATGAAAACAAATATATTGTTATCTCTTTTGCCACATGGAACTTACCTATTGTTGGTCCATCAAATTGCTTTACAATGCGTCATTTAGTACCAGTCTCTTAGACCGGTCAAACAAATAAAATATAAATAAAAATTTACCGATCCTCAAATATTTTATATCAAGATTTACGTATATTTTAATTTTTCAATTGCATCGGGAGATACATAAGAGCAAAATTTTCATTTTTTTAAATTAAATTAATAAAAAATATTTTTCTTTCTTTTATTAATATAAATAATTTATTTTCTTTTTTTAATTATTATTTTTGTTTAATTAAATAAATAATTTATATACAATTAATAATAGAGTGACGGTTTTAATTGGACGGTATAGAATGATAATATTTTTCACCCCAGTTTTTTTTACTAAACCTATTTATTTTTCATTTATAATAAACTTTTTATTTTTTAATATTTGTAATTTAGTCAAACATATTCTATATTTTTTTAATATAAATGTGAAATATGATAGATAATATTTTTATAGCAAAAATGAGGCGGATAGACAACAATTATTAATTAATCAAAACAATTTGTTTAATATTTACCCCCAATTTGTTTCAAAACAATTTACCCCAATTTGTTTTTCATCTATAATAAACTTTTGCACCTACAAACAAAAAAAGAAAAAAAAAATTGTATCTTACAATTTTTTTTCTGAAGAAACCCAAAATGAAAACTGTTGTAATTGTTTCATATTTATTGTAAAAAACAATAGCATTAAAGGTACATATTTATAATTTAGTAATTATCAATACAAATTTAGTAATAGTTACAAAGCACATTTAACATGTTAGAGTGCGAGTTTGAATTTGCTATATTTCTTTTCTCTACAATTAGTGTGTTTGAATTTCTTTTTCATATTAGAGAAAGTTAGAACTAAATAAGAAAATTAGTATTTATAATAGAATATTTAATGAAAATATAATTAGTTAGAATGATTAAATATATT
>JBBPBS010000738.1:7473474-7491285 GCA_037974835.1 Cicer judaicum | reverse complement strand
AATAAAAGGCTAAAATATTAATTAAAATTAAGTTAAGGGATCACATGTAATATTTAGCCTAATATTTTCTAAATATATGTAAGAAAAATAAATTCTTTTTTAAACATAAATAACTTCTTTTGTTTGAAATGAATAAATTAATGTATATATTAAAACATTCACATTTTTATTTCATAATACTCAACTTAACATGTTTTATACCAATTCTTATTCTCATTTGTTTTTGTTTATGTACCCTTTTGTTATAAAATTTGGAACTTTCATTTTTTAAATGTGAGTTGATACTTATAATTACTATTCTTAACCTGAATTTTGACTTTTATCATTTTCAACATGTATAATAATTTTTTATATACTCAATCAATATTATTTACTTTTTAAATCAATTATTAGTTCAAGATCAATTGTGACTGCTACTGTTTTCAAAATATTCATAAAGTATTCAGTTTTTTCCCCATCAATGGCAAGTAATTAAGTACTTGTAAATCACCACAAAAATAATATTAATATGAATTTTAAGTCAAAACATAAAAATGAAGTTAATAATTTTTTATTTATTTATTTAGTCTGACTCACCTACCATTTGATCCAATTATAACTCTTATAAATACCACTTAATTCGTTTTATATTATACATTTTGTATAATTCAAACACTTTCTTCTCTGGTTAGCTTCTCTCCATCCATTTCCTAATTATTTTTGTTCTTGTTTTTACTTGTACTTGTACAAAATTTCTTTCATTTTACTATTTACTAATTAATTGTTTTATTATTATACGTGAGTATTAACATATTTTTATTGATTTTGTTGATATGGACTCAGTACCATTTTCAATATTGTCACTACTTTCATGTGTGAGACTGAAATAGACTTTTTTTTCTTTTTTATGTTACAAAGACTTGAAGAATTTGAATAGTTACTTCCACCAAGAAATATAAATAAGGTATATTTCCCAAACTCATACTCATGCTCATTTCATTACATATTTCCCAAACTCATCACTTTGTACACAAAAAAAAAAAAAAATACTACTCCTCATCACTTGGGTGTATGAGAATAATCGTTACATTTAACTAAAATCAAATAATATTTTGAGCAAGTGATGAACTCTGGTCCACTACCAGTCAAATCCATTTTTTTTATTAATGATAATATTAATGACAATTTTGCATTGATGTTATACGAGATTTAAATAATATATTTTTTTTGAAATAAATATAAATATAAATGGTAATTAATATATTTGACTAAGAATTAAATTAAAATATTAATTTTTTAATAATAATTTTTATTTATATTTAATTTTAAAAAGAGTGTTCTTTAAGGTTATGACGTAAAACTCTTAAAATAAAATAATAAACTCTTAATATTTATATCTTTGCTTTTTCGAGAAACACAACGGCAGTGGACTAGAATAATAAGAGTTTATTATTTTATTTTAAATATTTTCTATTTTATTAGATTTTAAATTATGTTTGAACGATATATGAAAAAAAAATTATTATCTTGTTATGTTCATTTCTAACACAATTTTATCTCGACATAGAATTATATTAGATTAATACATAATATAATTACTTTTTTCTACGTACTATAAAGATAAAAACCAAACATAATTGTTTATTCTATGTTTCTTTTATCTTGACTCAACCTTGAAGGATCATATTTAGTGACTTGAGTGGTATAAAAAGAATTGAGGTATTAGTATCAACTCATAATGCATTAGGTGTGTACCAAACGCCTCAAATTTACTAGTTTGAATATAGAATAAATTTGTTATATAATGCCTCAGATTCTATGGTCCTTTATATGTAAGGACATAAAATTATTCATTAATAAAAAACACATTTTTTTTCCTATATATCAACAAGAAAACAATTAAGTTGACATTTGAGCTATTTTTTAATAATAATCGTTGTCAAGCTTATTTATGCATAAAAAAGTTGTTAATAAGACTTAATCAAGGAAGACAAATTCTTGTATGAAATTAAATCGTAGTTAGTAAGGGTCAGGGGGTGTCAAAAGCAGGGTAAAAAAAAGTAAGTATAGAAGAAATAAAAAAAAGTGGCAACTTCAAATAGAAGCTAAAGTTAGTTAATTAAGCTTCAGTTTTTGTATATAACATTATATATATGAGGTTATTCACTTGACATTATGTAAATGTTTGCACGTGTTTCAATTTGAAAATGTGCTTATATATACAATAAGGTTCTTTATTGAGTTTTCTATGTCATAGTAAAGAGTAATGCATGCATTTATTCCTTTTTTTTTTTATATATATTATCAAGGTTCTTTTACTTTATCTTATAAATATTTTTCAGGATTAATTTGTATAACTTTGTTTATCCTGAATTTTGTGTGTGTTAAATTCGTTGTAGTTAACTAATCTGTTTTTACTATTATACATCAAAGTTTATTTTGGCATTCTGAAATTAATGAAGTTTTTAAATTATTTTTGCAGGTTCATATTTGTTAAAGATGAAGATGGAGCATCACATGAATAAAAGGTTTTTCTTGTTGTGGTTTATAATGGCTATGCAACTCTGTTTCATGATGCTTGGTGCTTATTCTGAAAATTTCGAATTCAGGTTCTCATCCCTACATTTTTATCTTGCTCCTATATTTAGTTATACATCCATTTTAGTTTCATTTTGATGAGAAAAATAAATTTGAAAAAGTGCTAAATTTTTATGTTGTGACTCAAATTGTGATATACTTTTAATTAAAATGTGCGACTCCAATGCAATGCATATATTATATAAAAATTACATTTTTGTTGATTATACTATTTTTTTTTCTAGTTATATTCAGTTATTTGGATATAATTGAAAAAAAGTGTAGTTAACAAAAATATTAAAAGAAAATATAAGAAAGAGAAATGAGAAAGTCTAGAAGAGTCATGGTTTTAGTCTCTCATGTCAAGTTTCTTCCAAGAAAACAAGTTTCGTAGTTTCATGTCTTTAATTTATTTATTTTTTGGTATTTTTCCATATGCATGCATCATTTCACTTAAATTCCATTACTTTATAGTAGTAAAAAATATCATCGTAGTGATGAATTGAATAGTTTATTAACTAGTTAGTGTTATCTAATATATATAAAAAGTCTACAACATAATGGTGAAAATTCAATTAACTTACATTTCTGACTATTAAATCTCAGCTAGATTTCTTTATTGTAATTGACTCCTCATCATAATTGGACACCAGTCTATTATAAAATATCAATAATGGTTAAAATCCATTAATACACAATTTTTAAGTTATGCTAGTTACATATATATGTTTTGGTAATGCACACCATTTTGTGGTAATACTAGTTACATGTATATGTTTCTTTTTGACATCACTTTCATTTCCTACCTAAAAAAAACCACTTTCGTTCATTCCTATATAGACCTTAGTTACTTTTAATGTTTTACATCCACATACACATTGAATGCATATCCAAGGACTTTGATTTTACACCCTTCGTTTTACAATAATAAAAAGTTTCTGTAATGTAAATAAATTATATTTATAAAATTATAAAATGTCTTTAATTTTAACTATTTTAAAATCAAACGAATGAATGATTACAATTATAATTTATACTAATAATATAGAACAATTAAATATTTGATTTCATTTTTTTTTTCCGGTGAACTGATCATTACATCATCATATAATGTGTACTTTGTCAAAATTAATTATATTTTATGAATATATTTTCAAAATAAGAATTAATCTTGTTCTTGAATTATAAATAAAAATATTAAATTAAATTATAAAAACAAGAGCAAAAGGGTAGTGAGTGCTTGTTAAAAAAAAGACGTGCGTAAATTAAGGTGATTAATCATCCTTAATTATATACGTAATAATAATACTATATTTTTGCTTTTTTAGGGCCTCATTAAATATTTATACAACTTATTTTATAAGTTGACTGTGATGTCTACCATACTACTAGCACTATATATATATATGCTTATAAAAATGAATTGGATTCGTTATATCATTTTAACTGTTTGTATCAAGAAATATATAGAAGTTAGAAATAATGCTTTTATTTTATTGCTTTAAAAACTAAAGTTAACATGCAAATATCGATACTTCTTTGTCACTTCTAGGTGACCTCTCTATTTCTATTTGATTCCAATTCCAATAGGTTACCAAAAGGGATAATTTGTTTAAGGGGGATAGGGAAAGAAAATTGAACCCTTCACCATAATTGAAATTTCTAATATGTGTTTGGTGCTCAATTGTCCTTCATGTCAATTTATCATTTTTCTCCTTTTTCATTGATTAATGTAATTATAATTGTTATTAGTATTTTACAAAAAGGTAGTGAATGAACTTGTTATCTCCCTTCCACATTTAACTACCTAGTAATTTATTATATTTTCCCTTGTGATAGGTGACTTTTTAATTGAAATGAAAAAGTAGTAATATATTCTTTAAACTTGAAATTTTTTTACTCTTTTTAATCACTCATTTATTTATTTATTTTGTACTCATTTTTCACTTGCAGAAAAAGTTTAAGCGGAGTTAATCGCCCAGTCACTATTACGAATGATAAACGTTTTGGCCAGGTGATACTAGTTTTTTGAGACAGAAATAGTTGATATTTTAATTGTATATTAGGGAGAACCAAAATTAATTGAAACATCAAAATATGTAAAATTGATTCTGACATATTTAAATTATCTTAATTAAAATAATTTATCTCTAAAGTTGAATCTAACTTGATTAAAATGTATATATTTTTACTCAACATATTTTTACATTCATGTTTACTTTTTATAAATTCATTTTTTTTATTGTTGCACCAAACACAACCTTACAAAGCTTTAACTCACAAATAGTTACTAAATATTTTGATTGGGTATTTATGCCAAATTATGGGAGATATTACTTCTTCTTTTTGTTTTTTTGATAAACTATTAGTTTCTAGAAAAACAGGACATGTTAGCAATGATATATATTTCATGAAAAATTAGCATTACTCACCTTGGAAAAAAAATTATAGTTCATTCAAAAAAATGAAAATTGAAAAAACTTGTCTTGATTTTGTCTTTGATTTTCAGGTGGTGATCCAAAATGGCATATTTACCCTCTTTTTGGCAAATCCCCAAGGGTATGTTAAAGGAATATCATATGGTGGAATGGAGAATTTACTTTCAGTTGCGAATGGAGATGGTGATAGAGGGTACCTATTTTATATATTAAATAAATATATTTAATTTGATCTTTTATGTAATTAAAGTTTATATTTCGTAATTTATATGGCATAAAAATTAGATCTATTGACATAATTAAACTTTCATATTATTTATAGGTATTTGGATGTTGTTTTTGGCAGCTTTGAAAGGTATAATTATTTAATTTAATTTTCATTCTCTCTCAATTTATATGTTATTTCATTGAAAACAAATTCAATATACTAATTTATAATATTAATGCAGAGTTCACGGGACAACTTTCACAGTCGTAACACAAAACGAGAATGAAATTGAGGTTTCATTTGTAACGACATGGAATTCTAGAGTGAGTCACTCTCAGGTTCCTATAAACATAGACCAAAGGTGAATTCTTAGTTTATATTATTTTGTCACACTTTGTGAAAATTAATCATGGACATGTATCTTATTTTGATGATTAACATTTATTATTATTATTATTTGGAATAAATTTAATTTTATAGGTATATAGTTCGAAGAGGCGATTCTGGATTTTATTCTTACGTGATATTTGAACGACTAGAAGGATTTTCTGCTGTAACAATTGATCAAATAAGGATTGTTTATAAACTTAGGGAAGGCCAGTAAGTAACTATTCGAAAAATATTCATTGATGTAACTTCATGAAATGTTTATTATCGAGTAAAATTAACACAATTTTAGAAATTAAATTAACAAATATTTTCATAAAGTAAACGATCTCTTAATTTTGATACAAAAATATTTTTAATTAAAGAATCAATGATACATGCAGATTCAACTATATGGCCATCTCAGATACTATACAAAGAAGAATGCCATCGGCGAAAGATAGAGCAGAAGGTCGACCCTTAGCATATAAAGAAGCTGTTCTCTTAACTAATCCATCTGAACCACAATTTAAGGGAGAGGTAACTTTCTTAATTTTTATGTACTTACTCTCTTGTTTACATGAAATATTTGATTGTTTATTAGTATGCATGTTGTTTCTAATATAATTTTAATTATATTTATTAATACCATACAGACTATGTACCGTAAATGTAAAAAGATAAATATTTACGTCTGTTTAATTCAATTAACAAATATTGATATTATTAAATTGAATAAATATCGTGAATTTGAATCCGAGAATCATGGTAATATATGTAAGTTTGAAACGGTGTTTACCACCGGTAAAAAAGTTAGAGCATAATTCTAGTTTGAAAAACACGTTATTAAATGTGTGAATGGTTTGTGTTGGGCTCAGGTGGATGACAAATACCAATACTCAAGTGAGAACCAATACAACAATATCAATGGATGGATTACTGCAGATTCTGAAAAGCCCGTGGGTTTCTGGATCATAACACCTAGTAATGAATTCCGCAACGGTGGGCCTATTAAGCAAGACCTCACATCTCATGTTGGGCCAACTTGTCTATCCGTAAGTTCAACAAAAGCCCACAAGTTCATGAGTAATAAAAAATTAATATCTAAATAATATATTTGTATATTTCAATTAGAAAATAATTTGCCTTTGAAAAAAAGTTTATTTGTAACACATGTGTATATTCTACTAAAGGCCTAAAACATTTCAGATAGGTACTTAATATTAAATTTCCTAAGCTACAATTAAAGTGTTTTCTATTTTTTTGACATGAATTAAAGTACTTTTTTATTTTCACTTTTTCTTAATTATTTTATTTTATTTATGTGTAGATGTTTGTGAGTACCCACTATGCTGGCAAAAATGTAGAATTGGCATTCAAAGAAGGAGAGACTTATAAAAAGGTTTTTGGGCCTATTTTTGTTTACTTGAACTCTGCCCCAAGTAAAGCTCAATTCACATCTCTATGGTCAGATGCTAAGCAAAGGGTGAATATTATTCTCTCACAATCTCTTATATTTTATTTATATCTCTTTACTAGTACCTAATTACACATGATTTATTTTTCTTATTTGGTTAATCAGTTAACTAATGAAGTCAAAAGTTGGCCTTATAATTTTCTTCAATCAAAAGCTTTTGTTCCAGCTAATCAACGGGGAACAGTACTAGGTTCTTTACAAATCAACGACTGGTATATATTAACGAATTTATCTTTTCTAAAGTCAACAATTTTTTAGATAATATGCAGTAAATAATCTCTTGATGAATACAGTAGTTAATGTGTTTGAATATAAATTATTTATTTTATTCTTTAAAATCAATCGGTCACTCTGGAGATAATGAGATATTGTTCAATTGGATTTGGATTTAAGTTGTTTCTGATCTGTTCTTACTGTACCACATTCATTAGGGGGGTAAAACTTCCTGCTAAAAATGCTTACATTGGTCTAGCAAGGCCTGGAATAGCAGGATCATGGCAGTATGAAAGCAAGGTACATTTGAAGTTGAATCCAAAGAAATTTAGTTTCTTAAACTTTGAAGCAATATTTACATCTATATGCAGCTAAAAATGATTTGAATTATATGCTAATTTACAGGGCTATCAATTCTGGACTAGAAGTGACCAACATGGATACTTTATTATAAAAAACATTGTACCTGGGATATACAACTTGTTTGCTTGGGTTCCTGGCTACATTGGAGATTACAAATATAATTATATAATCACCATTAAACCAGGTAAATTATAGAAATAAATTTCCAACGATTGAACACATGTTCATCACAAAAGTAATTATATTTTGACTCTGTTATTGCTATACAATACAACCACAGTAATTATAATTTTGATGCATTAGAGAATGAATTTATAATAATGTATATAAATATATACATGTAGGAGGCATCATCAAATTGAATTCACTAGTATATTATCCTCCAAGAAATGGACCTACTCTATGGGAAATTGGCATTCCAGATCGATCAGCTCATGAATTTTATGTACCAGATGCTTATGCTAACCTCACAAACAAATTATACATCAACGACTACGCAGACAGGTTTGTCATTTTTCCTTATTCAATAATTAATGCTAACTTTTATTATTAATATTTAATGTTCATTTTTCACTTAGAAAAAGTATTTTATCTATGACAGGTTTAGGCAATATGGAATATGGCAACGTTACACCGAGTTATATCCAAAACATGATCTCGTTTTCAGGGTTGGTGTTGATAATTATAAAAGAGATTGGTTTTATGCTCATGTTCCAAGGTAAATTACTTTTGTTTATTTGTTATGATTGTTCAATTTTTGGTAGCATTTTAATGTAATTAAATTTCATAATGTATTCAGGATCACTAATAATAAACTTGAAGCAACCACATGGAAGATTGTATTTGATCTTAAAAGTAGTGTATTGAATGGTAACTACACACTACAACTGGCAATTGCAAGTGCCACTTATGCTGAAGTGCAGGTACACTAATTACACCCCCTACTTTTTCTAATTACACTCTAATAGATTATTTACATGAATTAAATTTATCTTTAAATGGTATAATTAATATAAGTGTTATTTCTTTCACGTTGATCCTTTTTGTTAGCCAAATTTAGTTTACAAAATAAAATATCTAAACTCTTAAATTATATTTTTTTAATTCTCGAAATAAGGTCATTATTATTTTTTGTCCTTTAAATTTATTTTTTTATATTTTAAATATAATTATTCGCTTTTGTATTCTGGTTAATAAAAATGATAGTCTACAAATGATTAAATTAATTTGATAAATAATTTTATATTTTCAAATATTTAAACATAAACTTTAATAATTCATTCAATAATTTTATCTTAAATTTCGCCGCCGTAGAACTAGTATGTCTTCTTAGTTTAAGCCAAATGTTTAATATAAATTAATGTAATTTGATCTATTCAAAATAATCATAATATTAATTTTGAACGACGTGTGATCAGGTTTCGTTGAATGACATGAGTGCTTATCCTCCCCACTTCACAACACATCGAATAGGCGATGACAATGCAATTGCAAGACATGGAATCTATGGATTGCAGTTTTTTTATAGCATATCATTACCTAGTTCTCGTATGGTAAAAGGAATTAATACATTATATCTAAGGCAATCAAGATCTGAATCCTTTTTTCAAGGAGTTATGTATGATTATATTCGTTTAGAAAGTCCTCACAAATGATTGTGAGATTCTTCATGTACTAGAGATTAAACTTTAAAGTTTAGGGAAAGAGTAAGGCAAATTATGTTACATAATACATATTACTTTGTTAGTTGTGTTGTATGCATGTCTTTATTGAAATTCATTAACAAAATAATTGCTTTCAATAAACCAATCAAAGGCAACAGAGGATGCAGTGCTGAAACGGTGTCAATGATACCATCAAAGCTGCCCATTACAGCCTATTATATAATCAACAACATTAATTACAAGTTTATAATTGATGTAATATTTGACACTAATGATTATCTTACAAAGGTTTAATACAATGTTAAAATCTTACCATTAAATTGACTATCAAGACAAACCACACCCAAATTTAAACCAGGCTTGTCAAGTCCAAAATACTTCAAGTGGAAAGGAGAGGTAAACAATCTAGAATACGGATCACAAATTGTTCATCTGCAACCATTGTGTCAGAGTAGCCTCCATATGTAATTTATAAATATCTACTCTCCTAGACTCAAATAAAACATCTTTTAAAAAAGATAAAACTGAAAGTATTTGTCTAAAACACAACAATAGACAATACCTCCGAAAATGTAGTATATGATTCAGAAATCAAGATCACCTGAATCATTGGTTCAACAAAATCAGATGTTGGTTGATTTTACAAGACAAATGCACATGAATTAAATTTGTATTAGATGTCAATAATATGATAACAAACTGAATTAATTTAACATTATTTTAAAACTTGATAAATTAATTACAAATATCTCATACAAAAACATGATATTTTAAAATGTAAAAATAAGAAAAACTTCCTCGTTACATCCTCCCATTATCCTTATAAAGTTCAAACTATGTACCTTTTACCGTGTACTTATTGAAAATGGATCAAGTATAGAGCGGATTCATAATCCAACGGTTCAAATATTAGAACAATTTTTTAAGATAAAATAAAATTTTAAATTAAAACAAATTCTCATCGAGAAAAATTAAATATATGAATGTAGTATTACAATTTTGTCCAACTTCTTATAAATAATTTAAAAAATAATAATATCTTTTTTATTTTAATATATCAAATTTTGTGATTTGTATATTCATAATAATTAATACAAATATATATATATATATATAAAGAAAACAAAAATAATATAGCTAAAAATCAAATTACAATAAATAAATTCATTATGTTTCATCAATTTACAATGTCAAATCTAATTACAATTTTAAAACCAAATCAAATTACAAATTAAAAATTAAGCTAAAGTAAAGTATAATAAAACTTAAGCCAAATTAAATTATATTAAAAATTAAGTCAAACCAAAACAAATTAAGCCAGTCAAGCTTTTCTCTGTTGATGTTGACTGCTATTGATGCACAAGTCATGCTCATTGATACATTTGTAACTGTTGTAACTAATTAGAGAAATACAAATAATTTTATAAGTCAGTTATTGTACATATTATACATACCAAAGAGACAAACTTTTGAGTTAAAAAAAAAAAAAAACTAAAAGACAAATTAGAGTTGTAAATGAAAAAAGCTCGACAAATGAACATATCAAAACAAATAAGTTAAAACCATAAATGTATTAGAGGTGCAAAAAAAAAAAACTCAAATGATGAGCAACAAAAAATAAGCATCAAACAAGGAACTGAAAAGCTCAAACTCAAACAGTGGCATAGACAAAGAAAACAATAAGGCAAGTTAAAAAAACTATATAAATACATCTTCGTTTATCTTTTAAAAGGATTTGATATTACCACTACTGATATAAAAATAATGTATACAAAGAAGGAGAAAAGAAAAAAAATTAGAAGGTGCATCAGTAACAAACAATAAGCAACAAACACAAAGATATTTTTTGTACAATAAATATGTTTCTTTATCTTCACTATACAATTACTTTTTTGTTTAAAAAAATGTAGATCTTTTTATTTATAAAAGCAAAGATAAAGGCCGAAATATAAAAAATAAAACTAAATATTCAAACTTGTGACGACGTCGTTGTTGTCGTCAGTCGCCGTTTCCTTGCTCCTCTTCATTTTCCTTTTTTCTGGTTGATGCATCTGGACACCTTTCTCCCTCTACTTTCAGAATCGTTTGAACAGAGGATGGGCAAGGAATGAGATGGTGTAAGGCTCGGAAAGTAACAACAAGGTTTTGCTTAAATAGGGTTTCTAATGTTTTGTTAATTACTGAATGACAAACTAAAGTTTCGATTAAAATAAACACAGGTTAATTAAGGATGTTAATTATGATTCTAAAATGTTATGCTAATTTAACTTGTGTTTTTGAGTGAATTAATTAAAAGATAAGAATCAAACAAAGCAAAGCAAAGAAATCATATAAAAACTGAACACATAAAGAAACAAGACCATTCTGGACAAAACGGAGAATGTTCTCCATAATCAAGACTGATCATCGCAGTCTCAACAAGATCAATCAATCTCCATTAGTTCAAAGATGATTTTGCCTCTAAATCTCATGTTAATGTTATCTGTACTTGACAAGGATCAAGAAGAACTCATTCTAATCAAAGAAGGAATTCAAATCACTAAGATAAAAAGGTCATGAATCAAGCAAGTTAAAACAAATTTGAACATTCTTTAGATTAACTGTCAAGAAAGTAATCAATCATGATATGTACAATTCATCCATAATGATAAAAAATAAACTTCTAGACTGATCATCAATCTCCATAAAGTGTAAATTTGATAGTCCAGATTAATTATCAATCTCCATGATTCTGCATAAGGTCAGTATCAATCTCCGTATTTTTGCACAAGTTCATCATCATTCTCCAAACTGTTTTGTACAGAAACAAGTCTCCAGATCAAAGATATAACATCAATAAATATATCTGAAGCATAAAGGATCATTAAACACAAAAGAAAATTGATCAAGAACAAATAAAAATGTCGGTCAAACAGACTTTCATAAAGTGTTCAAATGCTAGAAAATTTTTATTCATATATATTGGTTTTGGTCAAAAAGACTGAACACTACCAACACCTCTTTTCACCATCATTAAATGCTCGAAAACACCTATAAAAGAAAGTTCAATACTCATGGAAATGACAGAAGTTCGAGTGCTATCAAGTCTCACAAATCATTCACATTGACATACTTGAAATTCTCATTTTCTCAAGAAATATTCAATTCTGATTATATATATTACTTTTGTTATTATAGTATCGAATCTCAAATAAGAGTTGAGACATCTAAGATTCTATCAAAACAATCTCATTATTATTGTAAAACTCAAACTATAAGAGTTTAGTATAGTTTGAATACATTGTATGAAATTCTATCAAGATTGATAGGTGAAGTGATTAAATCTCTTTCTAGATGGAAAGAAATAGAGCTTGTAACATATCAAGGTTGATCTAAATTAGGTGATGTAAAACCAA
The DNA here is from genome assembly GCA_037974835.1 of Cicer judaicum. NCBI lineage: Eukaryota > Viridiplantae > Streptophyta > Magnoliopsida > Fabales > Fabaceae > Cicer > Cicer judaicum. The sequence continues at coordinate 7,478,605 of JBBPBS010000738.1, read as the reverse complement.
AAATGTTCTTTGTCTTAGATACTTGGTGGAAACACTCACAGTTGTGAGGACTGGATGTAGCCCAAGTTGGGTGAACAAGGATACATCCTTGTGTGGTATTCTTTCTTTTATCTCCTTATTTATTAAACTTGATTAATTACTTAAGTGAAAACATAAATTGAACTTCTATTTTTAAGCTAACCAAGAACGTTCTCCGTTTTCTTGTAAAAACCAATAACGTTTCTCATTTTCTGTTTTCTTAACCAATATCATTCTTGAGTTAAATTCTTAAATTTTTTCAAGAACTTTTAAATAAGAACATTTACAATTCAAACTCTTCTTTCTTGTAAATCGACATTGCTACTTCAGTTATGTTAAGTGTTTCAACTTTGTGTGGTGATTTTTTGTTTAGGGTTTAAAGTGATGGGTGTTTGTGCAAATATTCATGAAATTTTTGGTTGAATATGTTTGTTAAGTTTGATCATCAAACCAACATTAATTGTTTTAGGTGAAACATGTCAACATATTTTTCTTAGGATGGGCCTTCATTTTGAGCTTTTAGTTTTATATTTAATTAATTAACATATTGATATGGTTGATACCTTTGTTTACCACCAAAACCTAACCCTAATGAGCAAATATTGTCTACCTCTCTTTCCTCTTCGTCCTTTTTTTAGTTCGAAATCACTCATCTACATCGTTTCTTTTTCCTACCATTTTATTTAAATAAGTAATTTTCAAAAAGAATTAATTTTCTTTGTGTTCTTATGATATTTCTTCGTATGAGTGTGATGTTGTTTTGTTCACCATAATAATTCGACGTTGTTTAATTTTTCTATTTTATTGCGGTGTTAATCATATTTGGATTCAAGAATTAAATTGGATCCAATACAGATATACTGAAAACAATGACTGAAGAAACAAAATTATTTCGTCACTTTAATTTGATCAAACATATATACATTTTACTGTTTTATATTATTAACGTTAGTGCTATAAACTTGTTCGTAATTTCATCTTTTTATTTTATTTTAACAAATTTGCATTATTTTTTATTGATATATATTATATTAATTTGAAGGCTAAATTACATTCGTGGTCCCTTAACTTAATTTTAGGTAACGTTTTAGTCCCTTATCTTTTTTTTTTCCCGATGTAGTCCTTTATTTTAATTTTAAATGACAATTTGATATTTTATGTTTTAAAATTTCAACAATGTTATCCTTTTTTAAATAAAAATTCGAAAAAAAATTCAATCAAAACTCATAAAATTAATTATATTCTTCAATATAATACAAATTTCATCAAATTCGTAATGCAAATCTTCAAATAAACTCATATTTTCATATTTTATTTGATATTATTAAGAATAAATGACTAAATCGGAAGGAAAAAAAAGATAAGGGACTAAAACATTACCTGAAATTAAGTTAAGAGACCACGAATGTAATTTAACCTAATTTGAATAAATAAATATTATTATATGCATGATGTGAATATGTGTGATAATGATCGATAGACATCAAGGAGTTTTATTTATTTATTACAATATCTATTGAATTCTCAACATCCCTATCACTCCACCCCTAAACTCTCTAACTCAGCTATCAAAACCCACCTTAAATTCCCTTAGAGAGGGCATCAGAGAGTTATTAAAGGGTTTGAATTTTGTTTTCTAAATCAAGGGATTTAGAATGTGGTTAAATAACTTTGGACGTTGGTATGAGTAATCTTGTGGTGGTTTGGTGCTGTTTGCATTTAATGCAAACATTTGTTAACGTGTCTAAGGAAAAATCAAGTAATAAGTAAAAATTGTCTTTATAAGAATTATTATTAATTTAGTTATGTGGCAAAATCGTATAATTTATGTAACAAACAAATTACAATTGATTTATAATATTAAATAAATGTAATATTAAATTGAGAAAATAAAATAAGAGAACAATAATTAAAAAATGAAAATCACCTTATTTTTACTATGCAATTATTGATTCATTATATTTTAATAATTTAACTTATTTGATTATATTAAATTCACAAATTAGACTAAGATCAATTTTTTTGTTCAAAATATTTATTTTTTAGGCTAAATACCACATGTGGTTTCTTAATTTAATTTTAGTTAACGTTTTAGTCTTTTATTTTTTTTTTTCAATTTGATCCTTTATTTTAATTTTAAGTGACAATTTGATCTTTTATGTTTTAAAATGTTATCCTTTTTTTTATAAAAAATTTAAAAATTCATCAAAACTTTCAAACAAAACCCATTAATTTAGTTATATTCTTTAATATAAAATAAACTTTATCAAATTTGTAGCTCAAATATTCAAATAAACTCATATTTGTCATTCTTTATTTGATGTTGTTAGAGATGAAAATATGAGTTTATTTAAAGATATAAGTTATGAATTTGATGAAATTGTATTATATTGAGGATGATAATTAATTTTATGGGTTTTGTTTGAATTTTTTTATGAATTTTTTGAAATTTTGCAAAAATAAGGATAACATTGTTGACATTTTAAAACATAAAAGATCAAATTGTCACTTAAAATTAAAATAAATGACCAAATCGGGAGAAAAAAAAAGATAAAGGACTAAAACGTTAACTGAAATTAAGTTAAGGGACCACATGTGGTATTTAGCTTATTTTATAACAACAAATCCTAATTCCTTAGGTGACAGTGTTTGTTACTCAAAGCATGTACTACCATTAATTTCTTATACACATGTTCCGGTAATTATAGCCCATTTTTTAATAAGGAAATAATACTTAGGTTCAATTTTACGGTGATCAATCACATAAATGCATTAGGAGCAAAAATATATGAATAATCAAACACTTTATAATTGCATGAATAGTATATAAAAATCGATACTATATAGATTTAAGGAGGTTCATTTTTTTGAATGGGCTCACTCTCCAAGTGGAATCCACCAATTTTATTAATATTATTATAATTATTATTAATATTAATATTGTTCTCATTATTATTACTATTGATATAAAAGAAAGAAAAAAAAATAGGGTTTTAATGGGCTTGACTCATGTGAGAAAGAAAATGACTTAAAGGTTTTGTATCATGCAGCTCTTGCAGCATTATTAGTGTTCATATTCTCAAGTGCATGAAAAAATTTACCATAAGGTGAGATTTGAAGGAGAGTTGCGACGTAGTCTAAAGTGATAGTCATCTCTCCAACTGAAAAATGAAATGAGTTGGTCTCCTTGTGTCATCTTTCAACAAATGCGGATATCAGACTAACATCAACCATAGTGAGGTAGGCTGAAGACAGATGTAGCAGCTCATATTCCCAAATCTAATGATCTACAGGATCTAGCACAGGAACTTCGGTAAATTTCTTTAGCTTCAATCCATGAGTAATAACTTTTAATAATCCACGATCTTGCAAGTGATTACACATCAATTAATTAATTAAATTAACTTAAATAAATAATTAATTAAATAAATATTATTAAATAAATTTAAATTAAATAAATTTAAATATTAATTAAAATATACCTCTCCTTCCCATGGGTTCCGAGCCATGTGGTGCTCATACTGTGTCAACACATGTGTCACCATCGGTCTCCCGGGGAACCCAGTCTGCTGATCCTGCTCATCAATATTATCAGTGTCATCAACATGTGCGGTATACTCCTCTGAGGCTCAGGCATCCTCCTCCATCTGAGGTTCAAGGACATCCTCCTCTATATGTGAATGCTTAGTAGGCTCAATGACATTATCATGGACATCTTGTCTTCGACGATACTACCTAATTAGACTATTTGTAACACCCCAATTTCTCTTTACCTTATTTTAAATAGTATAATGATACAATACTATATTTTTATTTTATTTTTATATATGAGTGTTAATATGTGTTTTAATTGGTATCTTTAACACTAATAAAATGGGTTAATGATAAGAATAACTATAGTCATAATAATAATAAATAATAATAATAATAGTAACCATTACAATAAATAATAATAATAATAATAATAATAATAATAATAACTCTAGTAGTGAGAATGGACAATGGCCACAAAAAGCCCATGTTTTCTAGCAGGCCTTGATCACCAACCCTAAGTTACCCACATATATATATGTAGAAGTGATAGGCTAAATAGGTTTTAAAAATAATTCTGCCGTGCTTTCCATTCCAATTCCCAAGCATAGTGTTGTGCACACACATTGGTAATTACCAAAAACAAGCCTTATACATTGCTAATTTCCAAAAAAAAAAAAAAGAAAGAAGGATTTGTTGTTGCCGTATTGCCTCCAGACTTGTTTCATTAACCAAATATCAGGTACACCTTCCCAATTCTATCAATTATTTTAAAATAAGACACTTATATCAATATAGGGCTGTTGATCAAAGCATGGTAATATTGAATAGTATGTACATGGTCCTAGTTATTATATCGAATTATACGAGTACATAACATATATGCCGTTATTTCAATTTTTAGTAATATTTAAGCGTATGATCAGATCATCGTAACACTAAACATGTGTCCCGTTATTCTAAATTTTAGGATTAGACATACCACTGAACTATGTTACTGAATGTATATTCAAAATTAACTTAATTTACTTATTTATTTACTATTTATTTATTCAATTACTAAATTATGTATTTATTTATTTATTTATCAGTTATTTTATTATTTATTTACTCAATTACTTATTTATTTAATTATTTATTTTGTTATTTATTTATTTGTTTAATTATTATTTATTTATTATTTATTTATTAATTTACGTATTTATTTATTAGTAAATTTTTATTAATTCATTTTATTATTTAATTATTCATTTACTTATTTATTTATTTATCATTTATTTTATTATTTATTTATTCATTTACTTACTTAATTATTTATTATTTATTTTGTTATTTATTTATTTACTTATTTATTGTTTATTTATTAATATACGTACTTATTTATTTAAGAATCTTCAGATCATAAGCCATTATACCCAGCCGTAGCTTTTCCTAATTCTATATTTATTTACTTAATTATTTATTTATTAATTACTTTACCATGTATTTATTCATTTATTTATCTATTTATTTATTATTTACTTTATTATTTATTTATTTATTTACTTATTTATTCATTTATTTACTTATTTATTTATTTATT
>JBBPBS010000738.1:7448704-7462950 GCA_037974835.1 Cicer judaicum | reverse complement strand
ATATTACTTTGTTAATAAAAAGATATATATGTTAGGATTTTATTTATTTATTTATTACTTTTTTGGTCTAATAATATGGTAATAAAAAAATAATTCTAAAGTTTCTCATGTTATTGTATAGAAATAAAACAATATAAAATCTAAGATTAATAAGTAAGAGTTTTATTAACTAAATTAAATATCAATTTACTTATTTGATTATTTAAGATTGGTTTTGATTTAATATGGACAAATCCGATTTTTGTCATTTGAGGAAATTTTTTAAAAGAAAAATAAAACTTAGGGTTCAAAATAATTAATCATAACGGAAGACATTTATTTATATAAATTCCTTAATCTAATTTGTTAATATAAATAAGAGTGTTAATTGACTCTTAGAAAATAGAACAAATTAAAAAATATCAATTGGTTTTAAGATTCCGACCACTACTAGTTCTGGTTCTCTATTGTATTATTCTTACACAACTTTTTCTATAATCACTCATTTCAACAACAAAAACGGAGACGAATATAATAAGGGAGACAACAATTTTTTGAAATCGGTATGTAAATTTTATTTCTCTAAAACAAACTAGTACAATAATTTTATTTATTTATTTATAATATTTGTTGATTTTCATGTTAACTTTGTTCATATAACAAAATTATCTACAGTGTTTTTTATAGTATTATCATGTTTGTGGTTTTGTATTTTTGATGTTATAATTTAAACAAAATTCATTTTCATATTCTAAATATAAAATAAAATATTGAATTGAGAAAATGTATTATTCAACAATCAATGTTATTTGAAAAATCGCAAATCTTACATAAACACTCATTTATTGTTTTAATCATTGAAGTAAACTTGAAAATACTTCAAAAAAATAAGATAAAAGTGAAAACAACATATTGATATATTTTTTGCCGTATCGAACATACTTATCATTGGTCCATTAAATTGTTTTTCAATGCATCATTTGGTATTAGTCTCCTATGATTATCAACGTTCTTTTACTTTAATTATCTTATACATATTTTTCAGGATTTTTATAACTTTGTTTATCCTGAATTTTGTGTGTTAAATTTGTTGTAGTTAATTAATCTATTTTTACTCTTATATATCAAAGTTTGTTTTGGCATTCTTAAATTATTGAAGTTTTCAAAATTATTTTTGCAGGTTCATATTTGTTAAAGATGAAGATGGAACATCACATGAATAAAAGGATTCTCTTGTTGTGGTTTATAATGGCCATGCAACTTTGTTTCATGATGCTTGGTGCTTATTCTGAAAATATCGTATTTAGGTTCTCAGCCCTATATTTTTATCTTGCTTCTCTATTTACCATTTTAGTTTCATTTTGATGAGAAAAAGAAAATCATGAATTGTGATTGCGCCCCACAATATTTGATATTTTGAAAAATTACAGTAAAATATAGTCGATGGAGCTAAATTTTATATCGTAACTCAAATTGTGATATACTTTTAATCAAAATGTGACTTCAATGCAATGCATATATTATATAAAAATTACATTTTTGTTGATTATATTATTTTTTTTTTCTAATTATATTCAGTTATTTGGATATAATTGAAAAAATATATATAATTAACAAAAATATTAAAAGAAAATATAAGAAAGAGAAAAGAAAAAAAAAATTAGAAGACCCATTTCTCCCGAGAAAACAAATTTCATAGTTCCATGTCCTTAATTTATTTTTTTGGTACTTTTCCATCTGCATGCATCATTTCACTTATATTCCATTACTTTATCGTAGTAAAAAAAACCACTTTCATTTATTTTTTAACATCACTTTCATTTCATACCTCAAAAAAATCACTTTCGTTCATTCCTATATTGAAATTAGTCACTCATTTTTTATTTATATTGTACTTGCAGAAAATATTTAAAGGAAGCTAATCCTCCAGTCAATATTACAAATGAACAAAATTCTAGTCAGGTGATACTATTTTTTGAGACAGAAATGCTTGATATTTTAATTGTATATTACGGAAAATAAAAATTATTTGAAGCATGAAAATAGCTAAAATTGATGACATATCTAATTATCTCAATTAAAATTGATTTATCTTTGAAGTAGGATCTAACTCACAAATAGTGACTAAATATTTTGATTGGGTATTTATGGCAAATTATGGGAGATATTACTTCTACTTTTTGTTTTTTTTTATAAACTATTAGTTTCTAGAAAAAACAGGACATGTTGGCAATGGCATATACTTCATGAAACATTAGCATTACTCTTCTTGGAAAAAGATATAGTTCCTTCAAAAAAATGAAAATTGAAAAAACTTGTCCTGATTTTGTCTTTGATTTTCAGGTGGTGATCCAAAATGGCATATTTACCCTCTTTTTGGCAAATCCCAAGGGGTATGTTAAAGGAATATCATATGGTGGAATGGAGAATTTACTTGCAGTTGGAAATAAAGAGGGTGATAGAGGGTACCTATTTCATATATTAAATAAATTATATTCAATTTGGTGTAATTAAAGATTATATTCAGTAATGTATATAGCAGAAAAACTAAATCTATCGACATAATTAGACTTTCATATTATTTATAGGTACTTCGACGTCGTTTTTGGCAGCTTTGAAAGGTATAATTATTTAATTTAATTTTTTATTATCTCTTAATTTATATGTTATTTCATTGATAACAAATTCAATATACTAGTTTATAATACTAATGCAGAGTCCACGGGACAACTTTCTCGGTCGTAACACAAAACGAGAACGAAGTTGAGGTTTCATTTGTAACGACATGGAATTCTTCAATGAGTCCCTCACAAATTCCTATAAACATAGACCAAAGGTGAATTTTTAGTTTAAATTATTTTGTCACACTTTGTGAAAATTAATCATGGACAACATATATCTTATTTTGATGATTAACATTCATTATAATTATTTTTTTGAATAAATTTAATTTTACAGGTATATTGTACGAAGAGGCGATTCAGGATTTTATTCTTACGTGATATTTGAACGACTAAAAGGATTCCCTGCTGTAACAGTTGATCAAATAAGAATTGTTTATAAACTCAAGGAAAACCAGTAAGTAACTATTCAAAAAATATTCATTGATGCAACTTCATGAAATATTTATTATCGAATGAAATTATCACCAAATTTTAGAAATTAAAATAACAAATAGTAAACGGTTTCTAAATTTTGTTACAAAAACATGTTTAATTAAAGAATAAATGATGCATACAGATTCAACTATATGGCCATCTCAGATGCTAGACAAAGAAGAATGCCATTTGCGAAAGATAGAAGAGAAGGTAAACCCTTAGCATATAAAGAAGCTGTTCTCTTAACTAATCCATCTGAACCAGAATTTAAGGGAGAGGTAACTTTCTTTTTATGTACTTGCTCTCTTGTTTACCTGAAATATTTGATTGTTTATATAGTATACATATTGTTTCTAATATGATTTTATTTATATTTATTAATATCATATAGAATATGTATTATTAGTGTAAAAAAATAGTTATTTATACATGTTTAATTAAATTAACAAATATCGATATTGTTAAATTAAACAAATATCATAAATTTTAATATGAGAATCACATTAATCTAAGTTTCAAACGGTGTTTACTACGGGTAAAAAAAATTAGAGCATAGCTTATATATGTTTTTTTTTTTTAATTCTAGATTGAAAAATCCGTTAATAAGTGTGTGAATGGTTTGTGTTGGGCTCAGGTGGATGACAAATACCAATACTCAAGTGAGAACCAATACAACAATATTAGTGGATGGATTACTGCAGATTCTGAAAAGCCCGTGGGTTTCTGGATCATAACACCTAGTAATGAATTCCGCAATGGTGGGCCTATTAAGCAAGACCTCACATCTCATGTTGGGCCAACTTGTCTATCCGTAAGTTCAACAAAAGCCCTCCAGTTCATGAGTAATAAACAATTAATATCTAAATAATATATTTATATATTTCAATTAGAAAATTATGTGCCTTTGAAAAAAAATTATTTGTAACTCATGTGTATATTCTACTAAAGGCCTAAAACATTTCAGATAGATACTTAATATTAAATTTCCTAAGCTACAATTAAAGTGTTTTCTATTTTTTGACAAGAATTAAAGTATTTTTTATTTTCCCTTTAGCTTAATTATTTTATTTTATTTATGTGTAGATGTTTGTGAGTACCCACTATGCTGGCAAACATTTAGAAATGGTATTCAAAGAAGGAGAGACTTATAAAAAGGTTTTTGGGCCTATTTTTATTTACTTGAACTCTGCCCCAAGTAAAGCTCAATTCACATCTCTATGGTCAGATGCTAAGCAAAGGGTGAATATTATTCTCTCACAATCTCTTATATTTTATTTATATCTCTTTAATAGTACCTAATTACACATGATTTATTTTTCTTGTTTGGTTAATTAGTTATCCAATGAAGTCAAAAGTTGGCCTTATGATTTCCTTCAATCAAAAGCTTTTGTTCCAGCTAATCAACGGGGAACAGTACTAGGTTCTTTACAAATCAACGACGGGTATATATTAACGAATTTAGCTTCTCTAGAGTCAACATTTTTTTAGACAATATAGAGTGAATAATCTCTTTACGAATATATTGGTTCATGTGTTTCAATATAAATCATTTAGATTGTTTATTTTATTCTCTAAAATCAATCGGTCATTCTAAAGATAATGTTCATTAGGATTTGGATTTGGATTTGTTTTTGATCTGTTCTTGTTGTACCACATTCATTAGGGGGGAAAAATCTCTTGCTAATAATGCTTACATTGGTCTAGCAAGTCCTGGAATAGCAGGATCATGGCAGAATGAAAGCAAGGTACATTTGAAGTTGAATCCAAAGAAATTTAGTTTCTTAAACTTTGAAGCAATATTTATATCTATATCCAGCTAAAAATGATTTGAATTATATGCTAATTTACAGGGCTATCAATTCTGGACTAGAAGTGACCAACATGGATACTTTGTTATAAAAAACATTGTACCTGGGATATACAACTTGTTTGCTTGGGTTCCTGGCTACATTGGAGATTACAAATATAATGATATAATCACCATTATACCAGGTAAATTATAGAAATAAATTTCCAACCATTGAACACATGGTCATCATAAAAGTAATTATATTTTGACTCTGTTATTGCTATACATTACAACAAAAGTAATTATAATTTTGATGCATTAGAGAATGAATTTATAATAATGTATATAAATATATACATGTAGGAGGCACCATCAAATTGAATTCACTAGTATATTATCCTCCAAGAAATGGGCCTACTCTATGGGAAATTGGCATTCCAGATCGATCAGCTCATGAATTTTATGTACCAGATGCTTATGCTAACCTCACAAACAAATTATACATCAACGACTACGCAAACAAGTTTGTCATTTTTCCTTATTCAATAATTAATGCTAACTTTTATTATTAATGTTAATGTTCATTTTTCACTTACACAAAATATTTTATCTATGACAGGTTTAGGCAATATGGGATATGGCAACGTTACAGTGAGTTATATCCAAAAAATGATTTCGTTTTCAGGGTTGGTGTTGATAATTATACAAGAGATTGGTTTTATGCTCATGTTCCAAGGTAAATTACTTTTGTTTATTTGTTATAATTGTTCAATTTTTGGTGGCATCTTAATGTAATTAAATTTCATAATTTATTCAGGCTCACAAATAATAAACTCGAAGCAACCACATGGAAGATTGTATTTGATCTTAAAAGTGGTGTATTGAATGGTAACTACACACTACAACTGGCAATTGCAAGTGCCGGTTATGCTGAAGTGCAGGTACACTAATTACACCCCCTACTTTTTCTAATTACACTCTAATAGATTTTATTTACATGAATTAAATTTATCTTTAAATGATATAACCAATATAATTTTATATTTTCAAATATCAAAACATAAACTTTGATAACTCTTTTAATAATTTTATCTTATAATTTGTTGTAGACCTCATATGTCCTCTTAGTTTAAGCCAAATGTTTAATATAGATTTATGTAATTGATTTATTCAAAATAATCATAATATTAATTTTGAATGATGTGTGATCAGGTTTCGTTGAATGACATGAGTGTTTATCCTCCCCACTTCACAACACATCGTATAGGCGATGACAATGCAATTGCAAGACATGGAATTCATGGATTACAGTATTTTTATAGCATACCATTACCTAGTTCTCGTATGGTAAAAGGAATTAATACATTATATCTTAGGCAATCAAGATGTGAATCTTTTTTCCAAGGAGTTATGTATGATTATCTTCGTTTAGAAAGTCCTCCTACTACCCACAATTGATTGTGAGATTATTCATGTACTAGAGATTAAGCATTAAAGTTTAGGGAAAGAGTAAAGTTATGTTACATAATCCAAATGACTTTGTTAGTTAGTTGTGTTGTATGCATATATTTATTGAAATACAATATTAAAATCATTGCTTTCAATTTTGTGCATCTATTTCCTTATGCTATTATCAATTATTGGTCCTATTTTTTAATACTAATGATGTATGTAAAGAGTGAAGAAACAACACATATACAATATACTGCATATCATAATACTTATGTTAAACATGTGTTGTCGTTATCTCATGAACGATTAAAAATACAAATTTTCATTATAAAATTAAAAGTTTTGAATTTTAATTTGGATCATTTGATCTCAATCAATGAACCATATTCTAAAAAATTTTACTTTTTGCAAGAGAATAGAAAGGATTTAAATATTGTCTCAAGTCCAAAAACATAGCATTTCTTTAACTATTTAATAAGTGAAGATTGAACTACACAAATTATTCTTAGAATCAATAACAACTATAAAGGATCCAATTTCATTTTCACTAGTTTACTTTCAGTGTGTTTCCAATGTCAATAACAAATCGATATTTCACATCTGATTTGAGTAAACGCTCCATTGCAGTATTTACATAATCTACCGGAACAACCTCAATATCAGGTTTGATATCATGTTTAGCAGCAAAATCGATCATTTCTTGTGTCTCCTTTAACCCTCCAATGCAACTACCACCAATTATCTTCCTCCCTGTCAACAATTAATGTGGAATATCTTTCAAATCATTCTTCTAATTGACGTAATATTTGACACTAATGATTATCTTACAATTGTTCAATACAGTGTCTAAAGTTTAAACTTTGTCTCTTAAGATTACAATGTCAAACTCTTACCACTAAATTGACTATCTTGATTTAATAACTTTTTGAAAATTAATCGACCTCTAAATTTGTCAGAAACTCATTTTGAGACCAATTTTAAATTGGTCTGAGAAATCAGACGCTATAAACTATAATATTTCATTCTCTAAATCAGTCACTAAATAGACTATGATTATGATTAGTACGCACCTTCATTTGGTCTTGTTCGCGACTAACCACAAACGAGTCAGCTCCCAAGTGTTCAATAGCTTCCTTCTTTTTGTTAGGAGAAGTACTTATGACAGTTACATTGGCACCAAAAGCTTTGGCAAACTTAACAGCCATATGACCTAAGCCACCAAGACCAACCACACCTATATTTAAACCAGGCTTGTCAAGTCCAAAATACTTCAAAGGACTATACACTGTGATTCCAGCACAAAGAAGAGGAGCAGCAACATCAAGTGGTAAACCATCTGGAATACGGATAACAAAGTGTTCATCTGCAACCATTGTATCAGAGTAGCCTCCATATGTGATTGTTCCATCAACATTCTTGGCACTATATGTAAGAATCATCTTTGAGCAATAATTCTCAAGATCATCGCCACAACTTTGACATGAGTCACATGATCCAACCAAGCACCCCACACCTACCTTATCTCCAACTTTGAACTTTTTCACCTTGCTTACTATACACTGTGATTCCAGCACAAAGAAGAGGAGCAGCAACATCAAGTGGTAAACCATCTGGAATACGGATAACAAAGTGTTCATCTGCAACCATTGTATCAGAGTAGCCTCCATATGTGATTGTTCCATCAACATTCTTGGCACTATATGTAAGAATCATCTTTGAGCAATAATTCTCAAGATCATCGCCACAACTTTGACATGAGTCACATGATCCAACCAAGCACCCCACACCTACCTTATCTCCAACTTTGAACTTTTTCACCTTGCTTCCTACCTCTGTCACTTCACCAGCAATTTCATGCCTTTACAAATACAGAAAGAAACAAAAATAAATTACTTTATTTCATGATCTAGTGCAACAGGAGTGTTCATGGATCGGTTAAATAGAATTTTTACCCTGGAACAATAGGGTAAATAGAATTTCCCCATTCGTTCTTCACCATGTGCAGATCCGAGTGACATATACCACAATATAGTACTTTGAATGTCACATCTTTCTCCCCTGTTTCCCTGAAAAAAGGAATAAATAAATCATGCATTTATGAAAAATATGAATAAAGTGAATGAAGAAATGATGATATGCGACCTTCTGGAGAACTTGAAAGGAGAGAGGACACCAGATGAATCTCTAGCTGCCCATCCGAAAGCCTTTTTGGGATGCTCTGCCTCTGGTTGTAAAGCCATTTCAAATGCAATGAAAGAAAAAAAATGTTGATCTTATGGAAAATTCAATACCCACAAGTTATAAGAAGAGTGTGTGTGGCAGTGTCTTAGCCATGTTTGCTACTTATATGGGTGTGAGGGGTGACTTTGTCAAAGAAATTGGATGAATGTCCATAATACATCACTGCTTAGATCATTATCGTCAGTACTATTGTGATCATAAATTCATATTATTATTATTACTATTATTAAATATTGTGTATTTATTTCATAAAAGATTATGTATTTTAATGTAAAATTATTTAAATAATACATAATGAACAAATAAAAGTAGAATATGGATATAATTTTATTTTATTTAAAATATGGCCCTGATTTAAATGCATTTGGAGTTTAAAAATAATGCATTTAATTATAATTATTCAATATGTCATGTTATATTGTGCAATTTTTAAATTAAAATCAATTATTTGATTGTTATTATGGTGTGATAAAATGTTATTAGTTGACAATTGTATTTTTTTATTTTTTTATACACTTATAGCGCATTAAGTATAGCGATTCATTCACTTTTTTAAGAGTAAAGTTTGATAACACAAAATCAATTATATATTGCCTTTTTTATATATACACGTTATTTTAGAAAAATAAAATGTTAAAATAAATAAACATGAATGACATAGACTATAAATTTATTGAAAACCTTTTTTTTAACTTAAATAAGAGATCCCTATCGCATAATTTATTGAAACATACCTTTACTCAATCGAAGCATTTATCCGTTTTAAAAACGTAGCAAGGTTAAATCAAATAAGTATTTAATGTTTGGTGGACTAAAGGTGAATAAAACCCAACAAATCAAATATTTTTATTAGCTAATACTATATACATAGGGATATACATAGGGATCGTAACATTTTCCGTACATGTAAATATCTATTCCAACTCGTTAGATTTAGTCAAAGAAAATTTGCTTGGAGAGAGTGTAGATGTGGCTGTGAATTGTCCCCAAAATTAAATTGGTGAACACGTCTTACAAGTAATATTATAGTAATTTTTATATATATATTGAATATAGTTAATATTTTTTAAATATGAAAATTATAATTATTGCAGCTTAAATTTTCAAATATTTCTCGAATTTAATAAATTCATTATCAAAATTTATTTTAAAATAGGAAAAATATTGAAAACCACTAAACATAGAAATGAGTTTAAGAGGAAGCACCAGGCGTGCAAGCAACTTTTCTTTAACATTTGTTTTTTTTTTTTTTTGTTCTATTTATTTCTTTTGTTAAATTTAATGTTACTGAAACTCTTATCGACTCAAAATCGTATCAAATTTAACAAAATAATAATTTTTAGATTTAATAATAATAATTTTTTTAATTATTTTTAATTGATCAGAGAAAATTGAGGTATTATAATAATCTTATCTCTATAAAAAATATTTTTTTAATTTTATTTATTGTCTAATAATAATCATTTTGTTATTTTAATTATAATAGATATGATGTTTAAATTTATAATTTATATATATATAAATGGATACGAGTATAGGCAGAAAACCTAAATCTTGTTGCAGACAAAGATAAGAGTCTAAATTTCACCTCCACTATAAAACGGTTACGAATGAAATTAATATAATTTTTTTATTAAAGTGACATTCATTATAAAATAAAAGGAGTATTATTAGTATATTATTACGTAAAAAAATTGGTGTACATCTAGACACACATTATATTCTTTTTGAGAGATAAAAATAGATAAAATATCATGATATATTAGTGATTTGATAGAAATAGAGATAGAAAGAAAAATAAAGTATTCAATTAAAGATCATATTTTAATGCAAAATAGAGGATAAAAATCTAGAAATGATTATATAATATAAATATATATTAGATGATATAATTAAAAAAATAATTAATATTACATTAATAGAAATAGGAATGGAAAATGAGACTCATTTGGAATAAAATCTTTTTACTGTATGATTCTCATAATGAAAAAATAAAAACAAAAAAATACGTAATCATATACGTCAATGCATTTATAAATAGCTCTTCACTCTAACGTGTCCCTTCCACACACACAAATAAAAAATTGAAACAAGAATTGAAATGGCAACACAACTTGAATTGGAGCACCCCAATAAGGCCTTTGGTTGGGCAGCTAGAGACACTTCTGGTGTTCTTTCCCCTTTCAACTTCTCTAGAAGGTTCTTTCATTCACCTCTTACATTTTTTTAATTAATTAATTCATTTTTTTTTTAAACTATAAATTTGTTACTCTGCATATATTTGTCTTGGTGGCCACAACATGATCCATGCAAGAAATTGGATGCAATAGTAGTAGTCTAATCAGAAATTTTGATATTTGTACAATTGTGATGTGTTTTTGTATATTATTTCCGTCACATTGTGATGTGTGTACTTTTATAGGCTAAACGCAGTTTTTTGTTCTTCGGTTTATCAAATCCGCACGAATCTCAATTTATTTTTTCGTTATTTTTAGTATCTAATTTTCAAGAGTGTTGATATACAAATCATTTTAATCATTTTCGTTATTCTAGTCTTTCTCAATTTGATGACGTCCCAATCATTTTAATATGATGATAATTTAAAAGAAATTCAAACTCATATTTTTTAAAAGTTACGTTTGTTTTTTGTTTTAAAAATTTTGAAAAAGAAATCAAAAAGTTTACAAAATATTCTTAACTTTTTTTAAAAAGAGAAATGTAAATAATTTCTTGTGATTTTGTATTTTATTTTAACAAAATGATTTTTTTATTTTTATTTTTAGAAATTTTAAAATAAAAAAATTAAAATTTCTTATTTATTTAAATTCCAAATTATCTTACACACATATCTAAAATGATTTGTCTAATCAGTTCTTAAGTTATTCTTCAACGGACAAATGTCGATAATCTGATACGTATAAATTAATTATGGCAGAATTTATTATGTCTTTTAAAATAAAATAAAAAATTATTTTAAAATAAAAATAAAAATAAACAAATCAAATCAAATTTAAAAAAAAATATTAAAACCAAAATCATAGAAAATAAAATAACTGGACAATTAAAATTAGACTTAGTTTACTTCTAGTCCGTACTTTGAATTAATATTAGAGTTAGTTTTTCTAGGAACCGAAGTGTGTAAGTCATAAAAATACTTGTTGCACTAAAAGAACTCTTCTGTAATTGAATATTTGATTTTGAAACTAACGCTGTTATTAGCTAAAAACACACATTTTGTCTGCGAAAACTTTCAGGGAAACAAGTGAAAAAGATGTAGCGATCAAAGTTTTGTATTGTGGCATATGTCACTCTGATCTCCACATGGCCAAAAATGAATGGGGCATATCCACCTATCCACTTGTACCCGGGTATATATATTTTATATTTTATATTTCTATTCCTTCTGCCTATTTTATTTGAAAAGAATATTAACTATCTTAGAAATGTATAAAGTCACAGTATTTTCCACTATTTTAATTTGATTCTAACTTATATAAAAAATACAGGCATGAGATAATTGGAACAGTGACAAAAGTGGGAAGCAAAGTAGACAAGTTCAAAATTGGAGACAATGTGGGTGTGGGCTTCATGGTTGATTCATGTCGATCATGTCAAAATTGTATTGACAATCTTGAAAATTACTGCCCAAAACCCTATACACCCACATCTGGTGGCAAGCATAGTGATGGAAGCATAACATATGGAAGTTATTCTGATTCAATTGTTGTTGATCAGCACTTTGTTGTTCACATTTCTGATGGTTTACCACTTGAAGCTGCTGCTCCACTCCTCTGTGCTGGAATCACTGTTTATAGTCCTCTTAAATATTTTGGACTTGACAAACCTGGTTTGCATATTGGTGTTGTTGGTCTTGGTGGACTTGGTCACTTGGCTGTCAAATTTGCCAAAGCTTTTGGTGCTAATGTCACTGTCATTAGTACTTCTCCCAACAAAGAGAAATAAGCTATAGAACACCTAGGAGCTGATTCATTTCTCATAAGCCGTGACCAAGATAAGATGCAGGTATAAATTAAATAGATCATTCAAATTCTAAATTAAATATATTTAGCTATGATAATTAATTAATTACTTAATTAACTATGTCAATAATTATATAGGCTGCAATGAGCACATTGGATGGTATTCTTGATACAGTTTCAGGGGATCATTCCGTCCTCCCTCTAATTGGATTACTAAAGTCTCATGGAAAACTTGTAATGCTCGGTGTACCAACCAAGCCTCTCGAGATCCCCGTTTTTCCTTGAATTATGGGTAAATCAACGTATATCTGAAAAGTTAATGTATCTGATTTGAATTTTTAATTAATTACGTCCGCATTTTAATTACTATTGAGAAAATTATTTATGAGTAACAATTTTAATGCTAACATTAATTGACCGTAGGGAGAAAGTTGGTAGCTGGAAGTGGAATTGGAGGACTGAAGGAAACTCAAGAGATGATTGATTTTGCAGCTAAGCACAATGTAAAACCTGATATTGAAATCATTCCTATTGATTATGTGAACACAGCAATGGAACGACTCCTCAAAGGCGATGTTAAATATCGATTTGTGATTGACATTGGAAACACTCTAAAACCAAGTTCTTAAATTTTGCCCCACACATTTGTCACAAAAAAATAAATTGCAGAACTATGCTTTATGTAGTTGGAGATATTTTGAAATAAATGTCACAATTAATGTTTCTGTTTCTTTATTTAATATGTTCTTGTTGTTGTACTTTTAATAATGTGCTCATTTTATGATATGATAACATCGAGTGTGCAACTAGCTAGTTGAGGAGATTTCAGATTTTTATCACTATTATTGTTATTTACAAATAACAAATCGATGCAATGTTACAATTTACTTACTGATATCACGTTTACATGTGGATTTTGATAATTTGAAGTGAGAATTTCAAATTTAAAGAATCTCCATAACACTTAAAATATAATTTCAAATTTTTTCTTTATTTTATAAAATATTAATCATGAAATAGTTTCTATAATTATTTTAAATTTATAATTTTCACATTATATGTTTCAAAATTTGCATACAGTCACTATATTTTTATTTTTGTAAATTAATTCCTAAATATTTCAAATTTTGTAAATTGATCTCTAAAAATTTGCAGAATAGACTTTCAACTTTTTCAAAATTTTGATTTTGACTCTATAAATTTTGAAAGTTTTAAAAATAACAGAATTTTAAAAGAATAATTTATTTATTCAAACAACAAAATTTAAAAATATAAAGAATTTAATTGAGGCAGTTTAATTGACTAGAATTCTAATTTGACTAAACTTTGCAATTATTACATCCAAATACATTTTTAGGATTTTAAATGGTATTAGAAAGAAAAGAGACCCGAGACTAAAAGAATCCTACAGCCAAAAATGAGTTGGAAGGATTTAATAAATTATGTTGGACAAACCATTTTTTTTAAAAGGACAACAATATTGATACATTCAAATGATAGAGTACAATATATATAAGCATAAATTCTAACATTATTAAAAAAAAATTCACAATATTGAAGTTAATAACATAAAATGATATAATGATTACAAATAATTTAATTAAAGTGACTCAAATATTCATATCTTCGAATTTGTAACATTCTCAACCTAAATTATTAATTGAATCAATAATTAATTGAATTTGATTTGTTAATCTGAATCAAAAG
>JBBPBS010000738.1:7427268-7443299 GCA_037974835.1 Cicer judaicum | reverse complement strand
ACAAAATCATCAGCTCAGCGCAATTAAAAAAAAAAAAAACAAAAAAAGGCTGAATAATTTAGAAGAAAAAAAAGCAAAAAAGTCCAATAAAGTTCAACCCGTTTTTACCCACCCATACATAATCGACACTCGACGTACCCAATTTAAAAAATAAAAAAATTTGGGCTAATAAATCGTACCCGTGAATTAGGCCGGTTTCACATTTTTAATCCGAAACCGCCTATATCCGGTTTCACATTTTTAATCTGAAACCGCCTATATCCATCCGATGTCCACCCCTATCATGAATGGCTTAAACATGCCTTATTTCAATCGATGCTTTTATACTCTTTGAAAATTTACCTATAGGTTGGGGAATCCCATGCAGATTTTGGAGAGCTATTAATCACACATTATTGTAAAATTAAGGTCCCCTATGGTGGACCAAACAAAGTTTCATAGATGGACCACTATTATTTTTACTATCTCTCTTATAATATGTATCTCGTTTAAAACAAATATAAATGAAATATTGAAAATAAATGAAGAGAGTAGTGACATGCAAACACTTTTTTGTTTATCTAAAAATACTCCCTCTAGTTCCAATTGAAGAAACATAAAAAATCAATACCAATGAAATTCTTTATTATTTTTATTTTTATTTTTCGAACATTTTTATAACCTACCTCTCATAAAAAGTTTTAAATATTAAATACATTTACTAATATTTAAAAGATAAACCTTAAATGAGTATAAAAAAATCATTTAAATAATAATTAAATTTTAAAAGTTGCAATTTTTCTTATAATTAAAAAAATAAAAAACTTCAAAAATTTTCTTATAACTGAACTGAAACTGGAAGGAGTAATATGTTAAGATCAAATATACTTGTGCTTCATTTTTTTTTTACCATCATTATTACGCATATACTTAGATCAGCTTTAATGAAGAAGGGAATGAAAAAATAATAAATTATATATTGCTATTATAAAAATTTTGAAAATCTTTAAGTCTAATTTTAACCGACAAATATGTTGAAAAGTTAGGATTGTATTTATTATTTTATTTACATACAAAAAATAAAACAAAAAATTGTTTAAAATTATTTTAAATATATACTCAAATTTTTATTTTATTTTTATTTTGTCATTCTTTTATATTATTCTTATACTAAATAACACATCAAATTTACTATATTTCTCATATATTTTCTTCTCTCTCTCAAAATTAGCTTTTCTTAAAAACCTATATAAATTAAGAGGAGTAATCAAATTATACAAATATAATATTACACTAATATTATTTTGTTTGATATTTATTTATTTTTAATTTGATCTTTAGATTAAAATAATATATCATATAAATATCATCAATACAAATTTTTACATAAAATTAAAACCGTTTCGTATATGTGTATAATAAAAATGTTTAATACTTAAAACCTATTATATAGAAAATATGTCAATACAACAACAACCCTCACTACACAATGGTCATTATAAATACCCCTTTTACATGGTTGAAATAATATCGATATCGTATTACTTTTATTGCTACTCACTATTGAGAGAGACACAACTTATTCACTTCCTTTTCATCACATAGAAATGGCAAGACAACCTGAATTTGAGCATCCTAAGAAGGCCTTTGGTTGGGCAGCTAGAGACACTTCTGGTGTTCTCTCCCCTTTTAATTTTTTTAGAAGGTTCATTCATTCATTATTTTTTATTTATTTCAATATTATTTTTAATACTCTATTAATTCATTATTTATTTTTTCTTCTGGTTCACTACAACACGATCCATTGGAATTGGATGGGATGTAGTACTTGAATTAGAAATTATATTTCTACATTAATTTTGATATGTTATTGCATTTTTATTTAATCACGTTTTTATTTACAGATATTTTCTTTAGTCATGTTTACATTTATGATGTGTTTATTTTTATATGATGTCCACTTACCATTTGGTTTCGTAACATTTAAATAAAATTCATATCTAATTGAATGTTTTCATGTTGAGATGAACGTGCTTAGCTAAATAATTCACAATTGGTGTAAAAAAATTCAGGGAAACAGGTAAAAACGATGTAGCATTCAAAATTTTGTATTGTGGAATATGTCACACAGATCTCCACATGGCGAAGAATGAATGGGGCATATCCACATACCCATTAGTTCCTGGGTATGTTTTAAATTACTACTCACCTATATTTTAGAATATAGTAAATAAATTTTGTATTCCTGTAAAATTCTAAAGTTTTACTTTTAATTTCTATAAAAAAAAAAATCAATTCTACTCCCTATCAAATTTTGTAGTTTTTTTTTCTCTTTACTTTTAAGTTAACTCATGTTATCATTGAAATTTTTTATAGATTTTTTGTTTATGTATGTTTAGAATATTACAAGAATTTTTAAAAAAAAAATTAAAAAAAGAGATAAATTAAATATAAAATTTTAAATTTCAAAAGTTTAAAAATTCATATTTAATTAATTATATGTTAAAAAAAGTTAAACTTTTGTATGAAATATAATTTTTTTTTAATTTAGATATCCCTTTTTTTATTTTTATATACCAAATTGCCATACTTTGAAAAAATAATACTAAATTGTTCTACTTTTTAGCACTGATAGATCATCTCATGTCCGGCCAATGACCTCATGAAGGTTTTTTTTTTCTCAATTCAATAAAAGGTCGTATCTCCAGAATGCGATCATGTAGCGTACAATTTTTTTTTCGTCACATTTTTGCAATAAACTAAAATAAAATATATTAATAATAATAATAAAATTAATTATATTAATAAAAAAATTAATTAAATTAAACAAATAAAATAAATTAAATTAAAAAAAAAATAGTTGAGAAAACGTACCAACAATAAATAATGTGTCCATAATATTTTGTTGATAAATCAATGAACATTTAGCATATATAAAAAAAGATATATAAAAAAAAATCATTGGATGTAGATACTAGCATGTGGTAAATTGTCACACTAATATATCTCTAAAATATCATGGACACGTTATTTGTTTTTGGCACAGTCAACCGGTATTTTGTTTTAATTTAATGTACTTTATTTTATTAATAA
This sequence comes from Cicer judaicum, assembly GCA_037974835.1. Classification (NCBI taxonomy): domain Eukaryota; kingdom Viridiplantae; phylum Streptophyta; class Magnoliopsida; order Fabales; family Fabaceae; genus Cicer; species Cicer judaicum. The sequence goes on along the minus strand of JBBPBS010000738.1, from coordinate 7,440,227 downwards.
TATTTTAATTTTTTTTATAAATATACCAAAACAAATTAAGTGTTATAATAGATATGTCAAAACAAATGACGTGTTATAATATAACAACTTTTTCCTATTTTTTTGTTGAATCTAATAAATAAAAATGATGATAAAATTTGAATTTGATGTATTTTTTGTTCAATGTGTGATATTTTTTTCTTTAATTTAATATAATTTATTGTTCAATTTAATTAACTTTTTTTATTAATATAATTTATTTTATTATTATTATTAATATAATTTTATTTTATTATTTTTATTTTAGTTTATTAATAATATTTTTTTAAAATATTATAATTATTTTTGTTTTATTAAATAAATGATTTTGTATTTGTAAAAAATATAGAAAAAAAATTTGTACTCCTAATATATGATCAGATTCCGCGGATTCAACCTTCTATTGAATTAAGTAAAGAAAAACCTTCACAAAGTTGCTGATTGAACATGTGATAAATGTGGCAATTTAATGTATTTTAAAAAAAATATACAAATAAAAAATCCTAAAATATACATAGACTAAAAATTTATTTAATATCTTTTATTATTTTAATTTGATTGTAACTTATATAAAAAATATAGGCATGAGATTGTTGGTACAGTGACAGAGGTGGGAAACAAAGTAGACAAGTTCAAAATTGGAGACAAAGTGGGTGTGGGCTTCATGGTTGATTCATGTCGATCATGTCAAAATTGTACTGACAATCTTGAAAATTATTGCCCAAAACCTTATACACCAACATCTGGTGGCAAGCATAGTGATGGAAGCATAACATATGGAGGGTATTCTGACTCAATTGTTGTTGATCAGCACTTTGTTGTTCACATTTCTGATGGTTTACCACTTGAAGCTGCTGCTCCACTCCTCTGTGCTGGAATCACTGTTTATAGTCCTCTTAGACATTTTGGACTCGACAAACCTGGTTTACATATTGGTGTTGTTGGTCTTGGTGGACTTGGTCACATGGCTATAAAGTTTGCCAAAGCTTTTGGTGCTAATGTCACTGTAATTAGTACTTCTCCCAACAAAGAGAAAGAAGCCATAGAACACCTAGGAGCTGATTCATTTATTATAAGTCATGATAATGATAAAATGCAGGTACAAATTAATAAAATAGTCTAATACTAAAATATTGGCAATGGTAATGAATTAATTAATTAATTAAGTGATTGTTAACAATTTTATAGGCTGCAATTGGAACTTTGGATGGTATAATTGATACAGTTGCAGTGAATCACTCTATATTACCTCTAATTAATTTACTGAAGTGTCGTGGAAAACTTGTAATGGTTGGTATACCAGAGAAGCCTCTGGACCTCCATGTTCTGCCTTTAATAATTGGTAAGCTACAATATATATGATTATTGTTATTTTTTATTTGAATTATAAAAAAAGATGGTGATGGTAATAATTATTATGGGCAGGGGGAAAGATGGTAGTTGGAACTTTTGTTGGAGGGATTAAGGAGACTCAAGAGATGATTGATTTTGCTGCTAAACACAATGTAAAACCTGACATCGAAATCATTCCTGTGGATTATGTTAACACTGCTATGAAACGACTCGTTAAAGCAGATGTTAAGTACCGATTTGTTATTGACATCGGAAATACTCTTAAACCAAATTCTTAATTTTTTTTTTATCTCCAAATTCTCATTAATTTATTGTTATTTTCATTATGAACATTGATTCTAAAGCATGGACGTTGTGAAAGAGAAAAAAAAACAGAAAATTCTTCCTTACTTCTCCTTATGTAACTGTATATATATATGATATCAAATATTTAGTTAACTGAATTAACATGATATAAAGAGAAAAAAACAAGTAAAAGAACTTCTAAGTTTTATACAGTCACAACTACATAGAGTTGTGCGGTCAATAACACAATTGTAAGCTGTTATCGCAGCATATAATCAAAATCCGCTTGGATGTTTAATTTTTCTTTCTCATGCCCACATAAAACAATCAAATTGAAAATCAGTTGTGAGAAGAGTTGGGTGGAAAACGGTATTGACCAACGGGAAAATCATTAAAAGTTGTCTAATCTCAATTAGAAAAAAATATTAAAACTAGAGTTGATAATGCATAGGGTTTGAATACTATATTACCGTTTCCATTTAAAAAAAATTAATAAATTATTTTTATCAAAAAAATTTGAAAAAAAAAGTTGAACAGAATTTGTCAAAAATTATTTTTTTAAAAAATCGAAATATAAATTTAGAAAAGTGAGTAAATAGACTCTACTTAGTTTACAAAATTTTAAGAGATTTTTTAATCTTAAGAACTTACTTTTTCTTTGAGCTTTTTAACTATAATTTTGTTTTATCTATTTAATATATATAGATTGAGGTGAATAACTAATAGACTTGAGAAATTCACGTCTATATAATAATTAGGAGTGAGCAAAGTTTAGTTATATTTGAAAACTGAATCGAACCCAACTAAACTAAACTAGTTTTCAGTTTAGAAAAAACCGAATCAAATTGGTTTACAGTTTGTCAAATCGGTTCTATAAACCCGTGAACCAATTTAGTACTTCAAATCGAACGAAACTAATTTTAATTTATTTTAACTTGTACCAAACTGAATTGCTTTTGTATCAAATTGAATTGTGCTATTGAATTCCTATAGACTTTTTTTTTTTTTTTTTAATTCATTGAGTAGTAATTAGAGACTTTTAGAATGTTGAAAAATGATTAAATTCCATCTCAACATGGAAGTTATTGACTAGTATCATGTTGAATTGCCTTTCCAGATACATATTAAGCCTTGCATTGGCATGGTCTTTTGAACTAATTCTCATGATCTTCATTTTTGGTAAACATTATACCTGATACTAGAGCATGTTGACATTGGTTGGATAACTTTCCAAGCATATGACAGAGGTAAGAGAAAGTAGTACCATAGGTAGAACCAATCGCAATAAAAGTGAGAATCCCAGAAGATAAAAGTAGAATTAATCAGAAACAGAAACAACAATGTCTAATTAGGGTAATATTGAACAATCAGTTTCAACACATCACTAAACCTTAATAGGCTAATGAATTTTCTAAAAATCTATGTCCAACACACATGTAACTAAAAGCTGAACAAAAATAGATTCCTCAATATTCTAAAAGTATGATCCCTAAACTCAAATAATCTATTTATTTCAACAATTTTACTTCAAATACAATGACACTAAACAAAATCGAAAACAATGCCTTTAATTGTCAAGACTAATGACACTAGCAGATGTTGTTGCGTAGAGCATTAGAGAAATGATCTATGCAAAACAGAGTATTTCGTTATGTTTCAAAAAATTTAAAATACAATACAAAGTTTGTACAACTAAAAATATTGTAACATACATTTCTCAAAGGTTTCAAGTTCTTCAAGGTCCTCATCAAATAGATTTGAGAAAGGAGATCCTTTCAGCCAATCTTGAGTGCAAACAACCACTTCCACTATCGTAGCTGTAAGATTACTACGATGAGGATCCGACGCCCTTCCTCCAGTGCTGAAAGTAGACTTTGATGCTACAGTAGACAAAGGGATGGCCAGCACCTCACGAGCAACACTCGAAAGGATAGGGAAGCTAGTTGAGTTGACTTTCCACCAATTCAGAATAAGGTTCACACTCTTCAGCAAGGTTCTCGACAAAATAAGGTTCACATTCTTCAGCAAGGTATTTATCAAGCTCATACTTAGGATCAATTATTTGCCCAGTTGATTTTTTGTAGAAGCCCATACCATGTATATCATTATCATCGTCCTCTGGTTGTGATTCTCCCATACTTTGAGAACCTTCCTCCCTATCTTCATATTCTCGATAAATTGATTTCAAGGAAGATGACAATTTCATCTTCAATGCCTCACCATCTAGTTCAAAAAAATAATCAAGAAAGTAGTTTACATATCCAAATTTGCAAGTTGGGTCCAATACTACAACAATCAGTAACAACACATTTATTCCATCAATGTTGCTCCAATACTTGTCATATTTACTCTTCATACTAATCCCCATTGATTTTATGCTTGCATCATTGTGCTCGCTTAATAATCGAATCTTCCTTCCAATAGAAAATACATCCTTTATATATATGTTAGTAGTAAAATATGAAGAGTCGAAAATACGCATAGTAGTGTCATAGAAAATCCTAAAAAAGGGAAGCACCTGTAGTACCCTAATTTTGTCCATTTTGAAAACAAATTAATAAAAGGGAATATGTATTTAAAAAAGGAAATAAAAATAATTACAATAAATATTTTCATTATGTCTCATAAATTTACAATTTCAAATCTATTTACAATTCTAAAATCAAATCGAATTACAAATTAAAAATAAAACCAAATTTAAATTACAAAAATTAGGTCAAACTAATTCAAATCAAGCCAGTTGTTTCCTTTGTTCTCTACTATTGCCTTTGCTTACTATCAAACCCTGATATGTTGATGCTGACTGCCATTGATGCACAAGCCATGCTCATTGATACACTTGTAGCTGTTGTAACTAAATAGAGAAATAAAAAGATAACTTTTATAAATCAGCCATTGTACACATTATAGTTAACAAAGAGACACATTTTTGAGTTTAAAAAAAAAAGAACTAAAGGACAAATAAAAGTTCAGCAAATATTCAAATAAAAACAAAATAAGCTAAAATTATGAAGACATCAAAGGTGCAGAAAATGCAGATGATGAGCAAAGAAACGAAACATCAAACTAGGATCTGGAAACAGAGGCACAAACAAGAAAGCAACTAAACATATAAAAGACTCTATAAATACATCTTCTTTAAGTTTGATAAGGGGAGAAAAAAAGAAGGTTAGAAAGGAGATCGGTAAAAAAAAAGAGTTTTTAGTTTGAATGTTTTGAAACATGAGATGATTGATAGAAAAATATACTAATACTCATCAGAAGAGCAAACATTACACTTAACAAAATATCCAATTTGTGTGTAAAAACGAAAAGAATAGACAAAAGGAGAAAAACCAAACCTTCATATTGTCACCATCGTCGTTGAAACTAGTGCCTTTTGGAGCGACCACACCTTCCTTCTCGCAGCCTCTCGGTATCTTTCTGCCTCTTTCTCCTTCTTTCATTGTTGCTTCTATCTCTCTAATGCTCTCTATACTTGTGTTTTATGTAAAAGACCAACAACGGCTGCCCTCCCCTTCTCTATAGCTAGGGTTTTTCATTTGGATGTTTTAGTTTGGTTTGTGTAGTTGGGCTCGGGTTTTCTTTTTAAGGGATGGTAAATATGTTATACAGATGCAGCCCATTTAGAGTTAGTAAAAAACACAAAATATGAAGTTTTAAAAAACAACCCATATATCAAGTTTTAAAAAAAAACACAAATATCAATTATAAAGAAAAAACACAAATAAAATATTTTATTAAAGATTAATTATATGCGACATCTTTTTAATCTTTGAGTTGTTATGACACAAGTGGTACAACTTGATAGTTCTAGAACTCTCTTTATTTTATTTATTTATTTATTTATTTATTTATGTATTTATTTATTTTATTCTATTTATTTATTTATTCATTCACTTATTTATTTTAATGAACCAATCTAAAATCGACCTATTTATTAGATGTAACTCTTTTTAAATATTTGAGTTGTTAGGGCACAAGTAGTACAATTTAATAGTTCTAAAATTCTCTTTATTTTATTTATTTATTTATTTATCTTATTCTATTTATTTATTCATTTATTTATTTATTCATTCACTTATTTATTTTAATGACCTAATCTAAAATCGATCTATTTATTAGATGTAACTCTTTTTTTAATATTTGAGTTGTTAGGACACAAGCGGTACAATTTAATAGTTCGAGAACTTTCTTTATTTTATTTATTTGTTTATTTATTTTATGCTATTTATTCATTCATTTATTTATTTTGATGAACTAATCTAAAATCGACTTATTTATTAGATGTAACTCTTTTTATTTTTGAGTTGTTAAAACACAAGTTGTATTACTTGATGGTTTTGAAACTCAATTTAAAAATTGAGCAGTAATAAAATATTTTTTAGAGGATTAAATTAGATGTGACATCTTCTTTATTCCTTGAATTTTAAAATTAGATGTTAAGTTGTACAACTTGATCGTTCTAAAATTCATATTTTAAAATTTTTACTCAAATCAAACTCTTTTATTTATTTTTTATTTCTTTCTATTTTGTCAAAACATTTTTTTTATCATGAAACAAATTTTATTTAAAACACACTCAACACATCCGTATTTTTTTTAACCAAGTACTACGTAGCTTTGATTTCTCCATCGCACCGGGAGATACATAGGAGCAAGATCACATTCTTGTCAACCACATAAATAAAAATTTCTTTTTTCGTCCTTTATTTGTTAAGTACATATTTATTTCAAAATCATATTTTAAATATAGTAATAATTGTTATTCACATTTAATAACAAAAAAAATATATAAATATACTTAAGTTAATATTAATTTTGCACAATTAATTATAGGTAACTGTATTTTAACGGATGTTGTAGGGTGCAAGTACCTTCACTACGCGTAATCGACTCCCGAACTCAAAATTTAGTTTCAAAGACAATTTTTTTTTACTATTTAAAGGATTTTCCCAATATTTTCTCTATTTTAAATTTTGGTGGCGACTCCATTGAATTCGAAAAACACTCGAAATTTTAGTCCGTGACAGCTGGCGACTCCATTGGGGAAATTTTAGAAAGTCAGGCCTAATAATTTAATTATTCATAATTTTTAACTTGTTTTTTATTTTATGTGTTTATTATTTCTAAATAAGTATTAGTTGGTATTATAATATTTTTTTAAGTTTGTTGATTATTTGTGATTCTCCCATACTTTGAGAACCTTCCTCCATATCTTCATATTTTCGATAAATTAATTTCAAGGAAGATGACAATTTCATCTTCAATGCCTCACCATCTAGTTCAAAAAATAATCAAGAAAGTAGTTTACATATCCAAATTTGTAAGTTGGGTCCAATACTACAACAATCAGTAACAACACATTTATTCCATCAATGTTGCTCCAATACTTGTCATATTTACTCTTCATACTAATCCCCATCGATTTTATGTTTGCATCATTGTGCTCGCTTAATAATCGAATCTTCCTTCCAATAGCAAATACATCCTTCATATATATGTTAGTAGTAAAATATCAAGAGCCGAAAATACGCATAGTAGTGTCATAGAAAATCCTAAAAAGGGGAAGCACCATATTAGCAAAGTCCCAATCCTTGGATAGAGGTACTCCAAGGCCTTTATCCTTAGATAGTTCTTTGACATACTTAGCATCAGCAATTTCTGTCAAATCAAAGGTTTTTTTTGTACTTCACAACCGTTACTAACATCAAATATATAGAATTTCATCTGGTTTCCACATCTAGACATATGAGACATTTATAAGAAATTTTCTTCCTTTCAACGCATCCCTCTAAACCTTGCCAATCTTGAAGGAGACGATCTCACATACTTGACTGCTTTCTAGATTCTTGTGATAGAAATGTCCTCATCTTTTAAACCTTTCTTTACAGTCAAACTCAAGATATGTGCATACCACCGCATATGGATATATTCTTTGTTCAAGAGCAAACAGTTCCTTGCATTCATCCATTTCTTCATAAGTTTAATTTCGATGTCATTAGACGATGCATTATCTACTGTTATGCTAAAGACACCATTCAACTCCCAAGCATTTAAACATGTCTCGACTTCCTTTGCTATGAACTCTCTTGCATGGCTTGTGATTTGACAAAAATTCAAGATTCTCTTATGCAAATTTCATTTTTTATCAATGAAATGTGTAGTTAGACTCATGTAGTTTAGATTTTGGATAGAAGTCCATGTGTTTTTCGTAAGACAAACCCTCCCATAGTGTTTTGAGATTAAAATTTTAAGTCTTTCTTTCTCTGCATCATAAAGTGACCAAATAGCACGCCTTGATGTAGAGCGGCATGGAATGTCAAACTGTGGTTGTAAGACATTCCCAAAGTATCGAAAAAACACATTCTCCACAAATCGAAAAGGAAGCTCTGCTCCCACAAACATCTTCACAAGCTCCAATCGACATGTCTCTTGGTCAAACATTGAATGAGGTGAAGAGACAACACCTAATTCCTCTTCTGTTGACTTTTTTGAGGAAGATGTTTTTTGCCTTTTTTGTTCTTGATTATCAGGATGCTCGTTACATCTTTTTAGATGCATAGTCATAGCACTTGTTCCATCCTTGAATTTAATCAGGTTTCCACGATAATGACATTTGGCCATTTGACCTGAATTAGGCACTTCAGTAAAGTGATTTCATGCTTGTGATCGATTTTTATGCTTAAATGGTGGAAGATGAGTTGATATTGCTTCACCAGAAGGGGCAACCGAAGTGGTAGCAATATGTTCTTTGTTCTCGATTGATGAGGAGTCTATGTAATCACCTATTGACGACATATGTTTAAATAAATATGATTAGAAAGTCTACTTATAATCATTTATTGGAACAAAAACAATAACAAAAACTAAAGTAAACAACTTTCATCGACAAAACCTTAAAATACACATTTAGATGGAATCACAAACTAGCCCTTATTTCTCTTGTATCTTTTCTATTTCATCAAGCTATTCAAATCGTCTACTTTCTTATTTTCTCAATAACTCACCATCTAACACACCAACCTCTCAAAAGCAACAAAAACAACAAATAATCAAAAGTTGGAAACAAAATACAACTGAAAGGAAGGAACATGCAACAAACAAAAAATCACAACAAAATAGATAAGTGCATTAGATGCACACACATAAACACCTAAAAACATATATTCTATACTAGGTTTTATTAAACTTACTTTGGTAAGAAGTGTACTTGGAAAATGAAAGATGTAGAGCTAGAGTTTGTCAGTTCTTTGAACTTACATTGTATATCATATCTAGAAATCAAATTAAGGGAAGTTAAATAATGATTTCAGTACCTTTATAAATATCTGGAAAACACACATTTAATGAAACATAACACATTGACATGTAACATAATATCATATTATACAGATGCATGAAAAACCAAATATTTGCGTTCAATTATAGAATAAGACTAAACTAACTCGGATGCAAAATAGAAAAATAGAAGTTTACTTGCCTCCAAATGTAAGTTTGGGAGTGATAGAGCTCTCAACTAAGAGTCACAAATCAGGTTTCCTTTAATATAAAAAATGTTGAAATATCACTCGAGTGTTTTGTAGCAAAACCATAATCTCTTCCACAATATTTTCTAGATATAGAAATGAAAATGGAAGGTGGAAACACCTGATTTTCAAGAAATGAAACTTCAAATCATTTTTCAAATTCAATATTGAAAATGAATCAAATGATTCAATCACTGAAAATTGCCACAAAAATGCAGTACTCACTCAACTAACTTCAACTAATCAAGAACATAGACACATACAAGACTTCAATTAGAAAAAAAAAAATACTAAATTCGCATGTTTAATAGCACATTGTTCGTTCAAATGCAATCAATTTCCTCAGTTTCCTCCGGTGGCGAAACTCGCAGATTCTTCAATGCAGTCATATTAGCACTACTTAATCACAAAAGTGTCTTGAACTTAACATCCATGATCAGATATTTGTGGTTTTTCCTATAACATTGTCAAGATGTACGACAAGATGCAATCAGACAATTTACTAATGTAATCCATTTTGGATTTGAAATTAGGGTTTAGGATCCAGAAATAAATATGCATAGACCTCGCTAAACCTAAACCTAAATATTGTTTTAGAAATGATTGGAAAAGGCTAATGTGAACTAACTCAAAGTCACCCAAGATTACAAGTAAATGTCACTCCTCTGTTCTGCTCCTAACAACCCAATAACTATATGTTGTAGTCTATTGATCAAGATCATCACCTAGGATTATAATTTTTCAGTTCATGAATTTGAAAAGTAGGAAACAAATTATTTCAATAACCCAACTTTCAACAACACTTATTTTATAAAAGAATCAACAAAAAGAAATTGCAAACAACACCAACCTTGAAAAGTACAAATGTATAACAAAGAACTGATTCCTAACTCATAGCAGAACAAAACCAATGTTATTGATTACGCAAATGCTAATACAAAAAAAAAAAATCAACAAGCATGAATACAAATAAAAAAACTCAGCAAACATGAATACAAAGTTTAAGCAATTATCAATTTATAACTTTAAAAATACAGAGATAAACAAAAATCAAATTACACAAAACATCAAAAAAAATACAGCAAAGCAATCAAAAGTAGAGTACTAATCATGGTAGAAATAAAATGCATGAACTCGAATTTTCAACACGTAACTAGTTTTTCATTTCAAAAGTTTGGGACGGGAAAAGCATGAACTCGACTTTAAAGGGTATCAGAGAAGCAAAATCATCAAGATGAACCAAAATAGTGAAATAGTGAAAACGGAGGTGGATGAATACCTGAGAGGAAACGAAGGGCGACAGAGGGCATAGACTCACAAAGAGAGAAGACGAAGTGAGATGAATTGTTGTGCGAAGAGAGAAGACAGAGGGCGATGAATTCTTGTGCGAAGAGAGAAGACGGAGTGCGATGAATTGTTCGCAAAGAGAGAAGAGATGAATTTTCTATTTGCAGCGGTGGCGGCGGCCATAAGCTTCATTTCAATTTTAGAGTTCTACAACATTGATTATGATTATGATTTTAGGGTTTTGGGATTTTGAGGTTTTGGTAGAATTAAAATTTAAAATTAAATTATGGGTATAATGCATCTATAATTTTTTGAAATTAGTTCAGTTAAAAAATGATTTTAAAATAAAGTTTAATTTTAAAGTTTTTTGAACCAATATAATTTATAAACAATATAGTTCAGTTCAATCCTCTAAGTTCAGTTTTTAGTTTTTTTGTCCACCTCTAATAATAATTATAAGTACAATATGACACTATAAAACATTAGTATTACAAGAACGAAAGAATCAATGACTTTATGTGAAACTTATTATTTCTACCCAGAAAATTAAGTCACAACAATTTTGAAGTAATATCCCGTAAGCATTCTATGAAATATATTATTCTAAAATAAAATATAAAATTATGTATTTTATCTTAAATTTTAATGAAATACATCCAATTTTCTGATACTCTTATATTTTATTCAAGAGAAAGTATCTAGAAAAGTTTATGAGCTCGGTTTCAGAGTGTTTCCAATATCAATCACAAATCGATATTTGACATCAGCTTTAACAAGACGCTCCATTGCTGTGTTAACATAATCAATAGGAACGACCTCAATCTCAGGCATTACATTATGTTGTGCTGCAAAATCAATCATTTCTTGAGTTTCCTTTATCCCTCCAATTAAACTTCCAGCAACTATCTTCCTCCCTACAATAAATTTAAAATGAATAAAAGTGAGCATCAAAGTCTAAATTGTTCCAATCTTTAATTATTTAGAAGTCCATATTTAGCACTTTATGCTAAGCCAACCAACCTATGAAATATATTCATATGCTTACCAGTAAGTAAAGAAAATATAGGAAGCTCAAGAGGCTTTGCTACTGCACCAACCATCACAAGCTTTCCTTGAGATTTCAATAAACTAATAAGGGGTAACAGAGGATGAGTGGCTGAAACTGTGTCAATAATACCATCCAATGTATCTATTGCAGCCTGCATTTGATTTGGATCACGACTTATGAGAAATGAATCAGCTCCTAAGTGTTGTATTGCTTCCTTTTCTTTGTCTGGAGAAGTACTAATTACAGTGACATAAGCACCAAAAGCTTTGGCAAACTTGACAGCCATGTGACCAAGTCCACCAAGACCAACAACACCAATATGCAAACCATGTTTGTCGAGTCCAAAATGTCTAAGAGGACTATACACTGTGATTCCAGCACAGAGGAGTGGAGCTGCAGCTTCAAGTGGTAAGTTATCAGGTATTCCAATCACAAAATGTTCATCTGCAACCATTGAATCAGAGTAGCCTCCATATGTGATGGAACCATCACGATACTTGGATCCACATGTGACTGTATGTTTGGGACAATAATTCTCAAGATTTTCTGAACAATTTTGACACGATCCACATGAATCAATTATGTAGCCTACACCTACTTTGTCTCCAACTTTAAACTTTTCTACTTTGCTTCCAACCTTTGTTACTACACCCACAAGTTCATGCCTGTATTAATTAGATTAGATAAGTTTAAACAGGATAGTTATAAAACCGGTCAAAGTTAGTGGTTGAGCCTGTAACAAAAGTTGGATCAGGTTTCCAATATTCTCCTCTTTATTTAAAAATAAACTTCAAAATTTTAAACTAATATAAAAATATTATTTTTCATTTTGGGTGAAGTGAGCCTTGCTATATGTGAAGCACAAACTTTATAACAAATCGACACTAATAAAATAAATAGTTATTTATTTATTATAATTAAATAAACTATAAATATTATTTATTTGGACTAAAATGCACTTTTAATTCTCTTATTTTAATTAATTTATAGTCTCAGTCTCTCAGTTTTTAATTTTATAATTTTTATTCATCTTTTTTAATTGGTTTATAATTTTAGTTCTCCAATTTTTAATTTCGTAATTTTGATCCTCTATTTTAACTGATTTGTAATTTTAGTTTTTTTATTTTTAATTTCATAATTTTGGTTTTTCTATAATTATTGATTTATAATTTTGATCTCTCAATTTTAAATTTTTTAATTTTAGTCATTCTATTTCTTAGAATTGAGACATTTTATAAATATAATAAATTAAAAAAATATAATAATAAGAAAATATAATATATTTATTTAAAAAAATATTTTTATTATAAAACTATTTAAAAATAGTTTTAATTATTTTAAAACTAATTAACTCTAAAAATAATTTTATTTTAAAATTGATTTCAAAAATTATCATTTTAAAAACTGTTTTTAGAAGAATTTTTAACTAATATTTTTAT
>JBBPBS010000738.1:7372168-7421194 GCA_037974835.1 Cicer judaicum | reverse complement strand
TTTTAATTTACATGCACTGAAATTAAAATATTAAACTTTTATTGAGATTAATATCATATTTAACTCAAAAATTTATGATTTAGTTTGATTTGATTTAAAAAAAAGAATATAACACCATTTTGTGTAGTTTTCACTAAATAACATCTAAAACTATTCTTTATATTTGATTGTACATTTTTCCATTTTTTAGATTAATTTACGACTTAATTTAGATTGTTTCGATATTAATATTTCTACATTAAGGTTCATAAATATATACTATGTAAATTTGACATTTTATTTTTATTTTATCTTAATTCTCTCAATTAAAAGTAATTTTATTGAAAGTATATCAGAAATTAAATGAAGATATTTCTTCCAACAAAAATCTACTTTATTGTCATGTTGCTTAAAATTTGACTAATTCTACGTAGCTCACGCTCACATGATAGACACCAAAATGATATTTTATTATTAAAAATCTTCTCAGAAATCAAAGACTCTTTTGGTTGTAATTATATACGATGATTTTATATGATACAATGAGTAAATGATGCAATAGGGTGAGTAGATGCAATAAAATAAAATCCTTCTAGAATATTGCTTACGTTATCCAAATGTATCCATTGCTTTTGTTTTTTGTACATATTATTATATCATTTTAACTTAGCTTTTTGGATTTTTTTTCTTTAATATTTTTTATTTTTTTACATCATAATACTCCACTCTTAATTTTATTTATTTTTATTTATTTGATTGAACTACATTTTAAATTTGAGTTTTGTACCGTGTACGTTTCTTTCTCCTCATTTTATCTATCACTCTCTAAAAAAATTTGAAGACTATTTTACTCTTATTTAATTTGTATAAAATCATGAAAAAATTTACTATTCCAGTTTCTCACCCCGACTTTTGGAAATTATAAAAACTTTTTTAATTTTCGAAAATTTCAAACTTTCGAAATAATACTGAAGTAAGTATTTTGATTTATTCAAAAATTTTGTGAAGTTGGAAACTTTCGAAATATAATTATGCAGAAAAAATTATTAATTTCGAAACTTTAGAAAAATACCAAACATTCGAAATGAAATATTCCAGAAATTTTTGAAGTGTATTTTTCTTATAAGCTTCAAAAGTTTGGATGAATTTGAAACTTCCGGAGCACATATACCTCGAAAATTTCAAACCTTCGAAATAATTCTATTTCAAAAGTTTAAGAAGTTTTGAAACTTTCGGAACTTTTAATTTTTTAAAAAAAATTACTGATGTAGATAATTAAAAATATATTTTGGAAAAAAATTACAATATTGTTATTAATTAAATTTATTACTATTTTTTGAATTAGGTATGAGTAGAGTTTAGGTTTCTGCTTCAAGAACGGTTATAGATTCTACAAAAAAATTCATCACCAATCAGGTATTATTATTACTGATAATCCGTCACCGATCAAATTTTTATGATAGCGATATATTTGATGTTTTATTTGAAACATATTTTGTAGGTATTTCCCTCTCAAGAAGTTGTATTTGAATGGGCAAAAACTATTGGAAGGCAAAATGGAATTTTAATTGTTACCATTTGATCAAATAACGCAACCAGAAAGAGGGGAAGAAAAGACAAATTGATTTTAGGATGCGAAAGAGGTGGAAGATATAAATCAAAATCAAAATCAATAGTAACTTGTTCTCATAAGGAAAATTATTTGTTTACTCTCAGATGTATATCGTTAAGTGTCGGTGATGGATGGAAAATTAGTGTTCGTTGTGGGACACACAATCATGATTTACTTGATATCGTTACTAGTCATTTTTATTTGGGGAGTTTAAACGAAGAAGATAGGAAATTTGTCAATAACATGACAAAGTATAAATTTGCACTCAGATTCATTTTAAATGCTTTGAAAGAGAGAAATAAAGCTAATATCACAATTCCCACTCAAATATATAAAGCAAGGAGTACTTATCGATCATCATTGAGAGGTTCATACACAAAAATGCAACATCTGTTAAAGTTAATACAACAAGAAAATTATGTGCATTGAACAAGAATACGGGAGAATTCAGATGTTTTGAGAGATATATTTTGGATGCATAATGATTGTATAAAGTTGTTAAATACGTTTCATTTTATTTTGATATGTGACAGCACATACAAAACAAATAGATATCGATTACCATTACTTGAAATTGTCGGTGCCACATCTACTAGCTTTACATTTTCGGTTGGGTTTGCCTATTTGGAACAAGAGCGACAACATAACTTCATTTGGGCATTTGAAAAGGTACGACAATTGTTTAAATCTGATACTTTAATTTCTAAAGTTATTGTGACTGATAGAGATTTTGTCATGATGAATGAGATTAGTGTTGTGTTTCCTACTTCAATAAATTTGCTATGTCGTTTTCATATTGAAAAAAATGTTGGGGTAAGATGTAAACAATATGTGAAAAAGGATAGACAAGAAGAAGTAATGGATTTATGGAAAAAAAGTTGTATATTCGACTAGTGTAGAGGAGTATGATTATCACTTGCCACACTTTGAACTAGTGTGTGCCGATATTATTATTTTTTTGTTGATTATGTGAAAGATTCATGGTAACCACCTTACAAAGAAAGATTTGTCAATGTTTGGACCAATAGAGTGATGCATTTACAAAACACAACATCTAACAGGTATTTTTCAATCATGATTTGTTTTGTTTTAGAAAATATGATTTACTAGTTTATGTGATTTGTTTTCATTTGTATTTTTAATTTATTTGTAGAGTTGAGTTTGGTCATTGGAGATTGAAAAACATGTTGCAAACTAGTTTTGGTGATTTGTGTAAAAGTTGGGATACTGTAAATATGATGTTCAAAAATCAAATATGTATCATTCAATCTTCTTTTCAGAAAACCATCAAAGATGTTGAGCACGGGTATAATCCACATTCTTTTCAAAGTCTACATCATTGTGTATCAAGGAAATGTATGAAAAAAATTGACAAATAGTTGTAGAGGGTGAAAATTGTAGGTACTGACAAAACAAAATGTAGTTGCTCAATCAGAACAACTCATGGATTGCCATGTACTTGTCAGTTGGCAAAGATGCATATATCTGATAATGTTATTCCTTTAGATACCATTTATGTTTTTTTGGAGAAAGTTAAGCATTTTGCATGAATTGAAGGATGAAGAATCATTATTAGATTATGACTTTTCAAAAGAGTTGGAAGCTATTAAAACGTACATGAAGAAACACGATATTGTTGGTCAAATAATATTTAAGGCAAAGTTGCATGAAATTGTATTTCCACATATAACATCAATACTTTCACCACCAAAGGAAAAAAGAATTTGATACTCCTCGTGATCTTTCATATTGGGAGTATGTTGATGTTGTAGTACCTAATTTTTGTCCGAATAATTTAAAATTATTTTAATAATAATAATAATATATTTAATAAATATTTTATAATTACTATCAAAAATCTAAAAATTATTATTGTACATAAAATAAATATCAAATAATAAAGTAAAACAATAAAAAAATTGAATTACAATAAAACAATTCAGTGTTTCTGATTTGGCATGCCAACACACCAATACCCAATACACCAATCAATTCCACGCGCTTTGTCGTGCCAACACACCAACTCAAATCCAACACGTCTTCATCTTCTTGATTTTCACTCTTCCATTGTACATCATTTTGCCTTGTACATCCTTTTGTCTGTTTGGCTTTGTTAACATCTGCTACAAATTTTTCTTTATATTGTTTGCGTTCACAACATCCTACTACAAACATTCTTTTATCTTGCTTGCATTCATAACATCCTACTACAAGTTGGAACTCAAATATGAATTTATACCATACGGATTAAAAAGGTTATTACTTTATTTGTATACTAAAATCTGAATTTTGCAACAAACTCATATAAAATCCAGAACCTAATTTTATCTATTGAACAGAAAATTTATCTAATAAACACAACGTTTCACTACTTTAATTTACTTCTAGTCTATAAATAGAGTTTGAAATTTTGAAACTAGGAGGAGAAAAATGGTTCTATATTTTGAAATAGAGAGGAGAGTTTCTTTTTGTTAAGAGAGAAATTTATTAAAAAAAACACTAAAACAGAAATTTGAATTTTATTTATTCAAACAAACAGAGGTATCCAAACAAACAAATGAACAAACCAAATAGGGATTAAGGTATTTTCGTTTTTTTTTCTTTCATTTTTATTTTTTAATCAATATCCCGACGTAACATACAAATTATGAATGAAAAAATGAAAGTTATTGTTATAAATTTAATCGAGTATGTATAAACAGGTTAGAAATGATATGATTAAGAGTTCCAACTTTGTCTTGGCCGCCATTGTTTTCTTTCTTTTGGATTTTCTTCAAACATTGTCTTGGCCGCCATTGTTTTCTTTTCTTCAAGCGCCGCTCATCTTGATTCTGTCTAGGTCTTTTTCAAGCCATGGTTGTTTTACAAATCAGGGTTTAGAAGAGATTGGGCCAAGAGTATTTTATACAGCCAATTTACTTTTTTTGTAGGTCCAACATTTTTTTTAGTTTGATCCTTTCCTTTTATTTTAAAAATATATATATTTGAATATTTAATCAATTCCTAATATAAAAAATAATTATTATATTTTTTTTTACTAGATATGACATATTTTTTTTGAGACATTAATATAAGTTGTACTATGTTTTTTAGCTTTGAAATTTAATATTAAAAATCGAAAAAATAATAAAATATTCTTAAGAGTATTAAATTAGATGTGACATCTTATTTTTTACTCTTTGAGTTTTGAGACACGATTTGTACAACTCGATCGTCTTAAAACTTATATTTTAAAATAATTATTCAAATCAATCAAGTTTTTTTCTTTATATTTGTCAAAATTACAATTTCTTTAAAAACAATCAACACATCCACATTTTATACCAATAACTACGTAGTTTTGATTTCTCCATCGCACCAAGAGATACGTAGGAGCAAGATCACACTCTTATCAAACACAATAATAAAAACTTTTTTTTACTCTTTTTTAGCACGCTTTTATCTCAAAGTATCACATTTATAAATAAAAAAAATACATATTTAATAATAAAGAGAAATAATATATATTTAAGTTGATATAATTTTGCACAATTAATTATAAATAACCGTTTTTAGCGGATGTCGTAGGGTGCTAATACATTCCTTATACATAATCGACTCTCGAACTAAAAATCTGGTATCAAAGACCATTTTATTTTTATTTTTAAGAGTTTCCCAATATTTTTGGTGGCAACTCCATTTAATTCGAGAAAAACTCAAAATTTTAGGCGGCGACAGATGCCACACCCAATCTAAAAGGTCGATGCAAATGATTTCATAGTAGTCTGCCATACTCAATCTATATTGTTCGGCATCAGAGGAATATCACACGGAATACACTGAATACAACCAAATTGTTGAAGACATCGCTCCAGCAAACATGGGATGATTAGTTTGATCGAAATCTATACAAACGGATGATTAGTTTGATCTTCATCATATGATGTAAACACTACATCCTCAAGCAACAAAGCATCAAGTCTCTGACGATATGTCATCAATCCACCTTCAACAAGATGTTTTGCAGTCCACCTACATGTTCTTGAAAGATATGCAGGAACCGCTCCTCTATCTCTCCGCTTATAGATCCTATGGAAGTGCTCGTAAATCCAGCACTGCAACATAAGTAACATCATAAAATAATACAACTTAATAAATAAATAAATAATTGAATAATTAAATTAATAAATGACAGAATTTAATATAAATGATATACGTGTAATAGGGTCATGTAACCTCCAAACTTTCGAGTATCGTGGACATCCCCATCTCCCAAATTGTCATAAAGGAAAACCAATGTCGTGGTAGCTCATGAATAGCCTCGACAATGATCTATATTAATGAATAAACTAATGTATTTCACATCCACGCGCGTATGTATTTTATCGGCAAAAATAGTGCTCCAACTAAATGCAACAGATACGTTCTAGCTGCACACTCAAACTAGTTAGTTTAAATGAGACGACTATATAAATCACGCAACCAATGTGATCTATATTGGACACATTTATTATAATTAATCTCAGCTAGTGCTTCCTCCCATGTTGCACCTAAGTACTCATGTGCAACTCTTGCAACATTATTAGTGTTCATATTCACAGGTACATGAAAAATTTTACCATCGGGTGAGATGCGAAGAAGAGTCGCGGCGTCGTCTAAAATAATAGTCATCTCTCCAACTGACAAATGAAATGAGTTGGTCTCTATGTGCCATCTTTCAATAAATTACACATAAATTAATTAATTAAATTAACTTAAATAAACAATTAATTAAATTAAATAAACAATTAATTAAATATATTTAAATATTAATTAAAATATATCTTTCCTTCCTATAGCCTCCGAGCCACGTCGTGCTCATACTGTGTCAATACATGTGTCATCATTGGTCCCCTGGAGAATCCAGTCTACTGATCTTGCTCATCAACATCATCAGCATGTGCAGTAGCATCAAGAATATCATCAGCATCATCAGTATGTGCAACATAATATTCCTCAGCCTATTCCATCTAAGGCTCAAGGACATCCTCCTCCATATGAGTCTCAAAGACATCCTCCTCTATTTGTGAACGCTCAGTAGGCTCAACGGCATCATCATGGACATCTTGTCTTCGACGACGTTTCCCAATTGAACAAATTGCTTCGTTTCGTCGTTTGTTTCATGTTGTTGATGGAATTCTCTCTGCACCATCACCTCTATCACCTATCAAGTTGCAAATAATTTGGTCAAACGCACCTCTCATTCTAGACACTGCAATATATCAATATTTCTATATTAAAAAAAATTCATTTCGGAACTTTCATATGACCAAACTTTCGAAACATGTTTCAAAAATTTATTTGAATACCAAAGTTCCGAATCAGCTTCGAAAATTTCCATTTCAAAGTTTCAAAACTTTCATTGCATTTTTGGATTTTTTGCATTTCGAAACTTTCATATTGTTGGAAAGTTTTGAAGTTTATTCAATTCAAAACTTTCACCTTCAATGTATCTTTTGAAAGTTTCAGAATTCTTGGCAAATATGTATTTCGAAAGTTTTGTAATCATAGAAACTTTCAATGGTTGGAAAAAAAAATTGTTCGAAAGTTTCAAATTTATGAGTTATACTTACTTTTCAATTTTGAATGTTTCAAACTTTCGAATATTTGGCAATTTCAGAATCGAATATTTCAAACTTTTGAATGAAATGGATGGAAAAAATAAAATAAATTTTTTGGGGGATTTTTATAGATATCACTAAGGGCAATTTGGGTCTTTTCCATATGATGAGGGGTGAGAGGTAAAATGGGAGGTGCACGGTACAAAACTCTTTGGATCCAGTAGAAAGTCGTTGACCTAAAGATGCTATCAGTGCAAAAATGATTTCACCTAGTTGGAGATCGTTGGCCCAAGAGGCGACCTCTCATTAAGAAAAAGTAATAAAATGAACCTAATCTAATCATTTTAATTTGTGAAATGGTTATTTTTTATGTTGTATCCGTTTCATTAATTTCGAAAACTTTAATAATATGCATTTTTTTTAGTATTGTCTTTGTTTCTTTTTACAAGTATATTTTGTTTTTTTATAAATATTTTTTCAAAAATACAATTTATAAATAAACGTATTTAATTTAATTTTCAATATGTAAAAATATAATATATTAATAATATTAATAAGAGGTATGTATAAGAAAAACAATAAACAAAATTAATAGTTTGAAAGAAAAATGATATTTAGGAATAATTTTTTAATCAACAAATATATATAATTAAGGACAAATAGAATAAATAAAAAGTACAATAAAGAAACATTAAAAGTAAAAAGTATAAGTTATTAAGAAAATATTTACTACAAAAAAAAAATTATAATTAAAGACAAAGAGAGTAAATAGAAAAGTAAATTAAAGAAACATTAAAAAGTAAAAAGTATAATTTATTACGGAAATATTTACTATAAAAAATGACAATATTAACATATATTGGTTACTGGGTGCCAATGATATTATGACATCAAATGACTAAAAATAACCCAGAAAAATTGAAGTTTCAACATCATCATTTATCACGTATATAATAACTTTGTTGAAAATCTTTCATAAAGCTTTCATTGTACATTTTGGCGGTTAGTAATTAAGTTAATTATTTACTCTATAGTGTTGAGAGTATTTTAAAGTTTTGTAAAAGAAAAACACTTTAAATATTTGGAAATTTTTATATTTATAAAAGAAACAATACAATTTTTAATAGAAATGTGTTTAATTTATCAGAAAAGGAAAAAAAATATATACTTTTCAGAATACTCTTAATAATATATTTTGGTTTGATTGATTTTTACTTTAAATAAAAAATCTATTTTACAAATCAATTTTCAAAAACTAAATTTTAAAAGACAATAAAAAAAATCTGTTTAACAATTCTATTTAGAATAGAGAAAAAATCTGTTTAGAATAGAGAAAATTTGAACTTGTTTGCAAACTGTTTGGCAAAATGATTTTTTAGAATATGGTTTTTTAAAAAAGAATTATGTTTTAAATTTTTTTAAGCTTATAAAATTTCTTACTGTATAAAATAAAACACCTTTAACGCAAATCCAAATTTAAACTCTACTCACACTAAAATAATAAACTTAAGTTCTGTACAAAGTAACACTCAAACATGTCTAAGAAAACTGTGTTGTATTAACAATCATTTAAATATTATCTTTTTTATATTATTTTATTTCAAAATCACTAATAATATGTTCATTGTTCTCATTTAAAAAAGTATTTTGATAAAAATAAAATCAATATTATTATTTATTATTTCCTTTTTAAATGCAGAAAACTAAAACAAATTTTGAAAACAATTGAATCTAAAAAGCCCTGCCAAACTAAGGACTTGTTTCAAGAACTCTATTTTCCTTTTTCTAAATTTAAAAATTAAAAAATTTATTTGGATTACTTACTTTTAAAAATATTTCATAAAAATATTTTTAATATTATATTTTTTAAAACAAAAAAAATAAAATAGATAAATAATTTTTTATTTTTCAACTTTTTTGATTCTCTAGTAAAAAATTATTTTAAAATATTATATTATTAAATAAGTTTTTTGTTTTTCTCATCTCTAAATCGAATTTTATAAACAATTCTCTCAAACAAGTTTTTTTCTTTAAAACAGTTTTCTAAATCAAATTGATAAAATAAATTTTAAAAATTAAAATATGAAAATGAAATACAGTTTATATAGTTTTTAAAATAATAAACTATATAGTTAGGTCTGTTTCAAAATCACTAAAATACAGTTTTTGAAAACCAATCAAACACTTTTTTCTTTTTTTGATAAGTTATAACATATATTAATACTTGGGGGCAAAACTAAATTCAGGAGGAAAGAAATAATAATCCAAATTTCTGACAGTAAAAATGGCAAAACTAATTATTAATTAAAAAGTCAGTATGATCATGAAATTTTACGGTAGCAATGTGTCTTCTGCACTACCACTCAAAAGTCCTAAAATTTGAACGTGATGAATAACATTTGCATTGAAGTTTGATACAACTACTTCAATTTTTGGGCCACAAGCCTCAATAAAAAGTCCATTATGTATTATAGCTTCTCTAGCATTTTGCAAGTTGTTAACAGCCACACTAAGAAAACATTTAACAACCAGTTGTTATATAATAGATCATCGATTTTAGTAGGGGTGTAAATCAAAAACTGAATTAAATTAGATATTTTTTACATTAATTGTTAGCATCGATGGTATAGTTATAAATACATAAATACTTAGTTTTCAAAATTAAATATCAACAGAGGACTACTTGTAACTTCACTCTAATTATGTTTATTATCTTTTAAAAAATCCGTAAGTTTATAAATCATTAAATAATTATATTTGGTTGCTGTTATGATTTGGAGGAGAAGTTTATTTTTCTCCTTCATTTGAAAACAATATGTTCTAGTAGTTACAAAAATAGTTTGATTTTAACTCGAATATAAAAACAGTTAAGTTAAAACAATTCGATTTACGGTATTAAACTAATTCACCGATTAAAAAATTAATTTGATTTATTTTTTATTAAGTCAAAATCAGTTCAATCTCTTTTTTAATAACTGGAAACTAATTCAGTTTAATTCATATTCAATTTTAATTCTAAAACAAATTTTGTTCACCGAATCCCTCTTAACACTAATATCTTGAAAATCCTCATTGTATGTCATACGATTGATGTATTTGGTTTTCAATTACACTAATATCTTTATTATTCTTTTCACAAAAATTCCTGAATATTATTAAATTAACAAAAAAATAAATAAATTGCTCACAAGAAATGCAAAACAGCAATATATGAGAAACTTTTTATTTTCACTCAGGAAATGACATCACAACAATATTAAAATTTATATAGAAAATTTATTGTTTTTTAATCCCTATATTTTATTAAATATCATTTGACCACTAAATCATTCTCTGAAATATTTGAATTTCCTCAGCAAAAATCAAGAACTTGGTTTCAGAGTGTTTCCAATATCAATAACGAATCGATATTTGACATCAGCTTTAGCAAGACGGTCCATTGCAGTGTTGACATAATCAATAGGAATGACTTCAATGTCAGGCTTAACATTATGTTGTGCTGCAAAATCAACCATTTCTTGAGTCTCCTTTACCCCACCAATTAAACTTCCACCTACTATCTTTCTCCCTATCAATAACATGAAACACTTTTAAGCTTCAAAATTTTAAGATTAATTTTAATAAATTATTTATAAGTGTAGTAACAAATTATTCTTGTACCTGCAAGTAAAGGAAAAGCATGAAGCTCTAGTGGCTTTTCTGGTGCACCAACCATTACAAGCTTTCCATGAGACTTCAATAAACCAATCAGAGGTAACAGAGGATGATCTGCTGAAATTGTGTCGATTATACCATCTAAACTACCCATTGCAACCTTCATTTGATTTTGATCATTACTTATTAGAAATGAATCAGCTCCTAAGTTTTGTATTGCTTCTTTTTCTTTGTGAGGTGAAGTACTAATAACAGTAACATTAGCACCAAAAGCTTTAGCAAATTTGACAGCCATATGACCAAGTCCACCAAGACCAGCAACACCTATATGAAGACCAGGCTTGTCGAGTCCAAAATATTTAAGAGGACTATAAACAGTTATACCAGCACAGAGTAGAGGAGCTGCAACATCAAGAGGTAACACTTCTGGAATGTGGAATACAAAATGTTGGTCTGAAACCATTGAATCAGAGTAACCACCATATGTAGTGGTTCCATCACTATTTTTGGAACCATCAGTGAGTGTGAATTGGGGACAATAATTTTCGAGATTATCAACACAATTTTCGCATGAGTTACATGAATCAACCAAACATCCCACGCCAACTCTGTCTCCAATTTTGAATTTTCTCACTTTGCTTCCCACCTCCGTTACTATGCCAACAACTTCATGCCTAATTCAAA
The DNA here is from genome assembly GCA_037974835.1 of Cicer judaicum. NCBI lineage: Eukaryota > Viridiplantae > Streptophyta > Magnoliopsida > Fabales > Fabaceae > Cicer > Cicer judaicum. The sequence goes on along the minus strand of JBBPBS010000738.1, from coordinate 7,409,686 downwards.
AAACAACATTAATTTTAGTAAAAAAGACACATTAGTATATAAGGTAATAATAATTATATTAATTTATGCTAGGTGTAACACATTAACTCGTTTTGTATAAAAATGAATATAAATAGAAAGCATACCCGGGAACTAGAGGATAGTGGGTAGTGCCCCAATCATTCTTCGCCTTATGAAGGTCTGAATGACATATTCCACAGTATAGTACTTTGAATGTTACATCTTTTTCACCTGTTTTTCTGAAAATTATGACGTACAGAATTAGATTCAATTGGGGTCAATTTCCTTATTATTATTAACATGTTAATACTAATACTTCAATTGTCATTTAATTGGTTTTTAAACGTACTAATATAATTAATAAAATTTGTTACTATTGATACTATTATTTATCTTTTTCAAATAATATTCTTAATAATGTATTATTTCATTTAAAATATTTCTTTTTTTTTATAGTAAATATATAAAATTATTAATTAATGTTATATTAAATCTTGAAAATAATAGTTAAATAGAAATATTTTTTTCTTAAGATAATTAAAAAGGAACTAATAGAATAATTGCTATCAACAAACATTTGTCATTCTAGAAAAATTACGAAAAGGAAATAAAGTGGTGTATAGATTAATTGAAGAGGTGAATGAATGAACCTTCTAGAGAAATTAAAAGGGGAGAGAACACCAGAAGTGTCTCTAGCTGCCCAACCAAAGGCCTTCTTAGGATGCTCAAATTCAGGTTGTCGTGCCATTTCTATTTTCAATTATTGCTCAACTTTAATTTGTTGCTTGGTACAGAATGGATTTATGTTATAGAAACGAGTATGATCGGTGAGCTATTTAGAATGAAGAGCTACTTATAAATACTTAAGGTGGGGATACATTGACGTATATGATTACGTTCTTCAAATCTTTAATTCGGTGCGCCATCGTTGACTAATTTAGTTACGTTCTTCACTTCTCCTTTCATTACTTTATCTTCTACTACTCTTTCCAATGTACCTCAAATAAATAATTCTTCTGCCTCATTATAATTTTGAGTATGGTATAAAGTAAAATATATTTTTTATGATCTCTATAAATAATATTTTTTTTTAAAATTAATTAGTTATATTAATTTTATAATACATTTCGTCTCTATTGATTATAAATAAGTTAAATGTTGAATATACGAGAGTTATATATTCATTGACTTAAGATTTTGACTAAAAATGTTGCATTAAAATCTCTTGTGGTCCTTGAGAGTCATTTGACATGTTGATCACGTACTCCTAGACTATCGGGTAAAAGTGGTATCAAAGAACATATTTTGTTTATTGGAAAGCAGAAATAGTTTTATAAAATCTTTGTATAAAAAATCTTTTTAAAAGTGTAATCAAAAGGTGTCTCGTGTGAGTATAATTATAAGTATATGATATAAAAGACTCACATCTAACGAAATTATTAAATTCAAGTGTGAATGATTAAGTCTCACATCAACTATAAATAAATTAAATATTAAATATATAACTCAAATACATTATTTTAAAATTTTGGATGAAAATTAGATATTAAAATTTCTAATAATTAACTCTACAATATTTGATGTTGTTGTTGTTGCTCACTATCCTATATCCCCAACTAAATTGTGGTTGATTATTTATTTTACTACATATTTTAATATTACATATTATAATATTTGACTTGCTATATGTGTAAGAATAATTTTACATATTAAACATATGATATTTTATCTTAATTTCAAATATAAATGCATAACTACATAAATAGGAAGTTTTTTTTCAATCATAGCATTTATGTTGTAACATAATATGACATTGACTCTATTCCGCATAAAAAAAGTCTAACAAGCATTTATGTAACTTCATGTGCTGCTTTTTGAAGGTGCACACTTTCCTTTGAAATTTTATCTTTAGAAATATTTGCTAATGTCATTGGGTTGGGAAGAGCCAGTCTAACGGGTTTTTGTAATTTTAGCGGTCTATATATATCAAGATTTTTATCAGCAATTTAATACGATTTTAGAAAATAAAAAATTTATTGAAATATAATAGGCATTAATATTTTTGTAAATATCTTGTGTAAAAAACTATATTTGTTTTGTGCATGGAGTAACTCTCTCTATGTTGATTGTTTTCGGTTCACTCAAATTAAATCTTATTGAAGAAAATCTAAATTTTATACTAGCCATATGAACTTTATAACAACCACGATTGTTTTTTCTTAATAGAGTTAAAAATAAAATATTATTTATATATTTTGAGACTTAAATGAAAGAAACAAAATGAAATTTCTTTAATAGCCACATATTAGAATATATTGTACATCATAACAAATATAAATAATATTCACACATATCTACTCATAAACTATTAACTACGAATATGAATCTAGTTATACGAACTATTAAACATGGATTTGAAGAAGATGGCACAAGTTTTCTATTATCTTCTTCGATTATTTATTTAGACAGTTAACTACACACTAAAAAAAAAAAAATTATTATTTTTTTTTTTTTTTTGCAGATTTTATCTTTATCTACGAAAAGGCCGTAGATAACATAAAATTATTCACGGACTACTCACAAACACGAGTTCGTATCTATTTCGCTTGTAGGAATATATTTATCCACGGAAACGCAGTGGGACAAACATACTAAGGAATGTTCATGGGTAGTATGACTTATCGATTTTCCGTGGATAATGTTACTTATTGATTTTTTGTATTCTATTGTTTTATGTATTTTTTCAATGCATTTTTAAAATAAATTGTAAGCATATTAAAACATCATTGTCAAAACAAAGTGAAGTTTTATATAAATAGTGTTTTCAAAGTATACATTGTGACTACCACGAGTCTCAAAATAAGCATTACAATACCATAATTCTTAAAATAAACACATTCTTAATACCATAAGTTTAAAAATACACATAACGACACTATCGTAAGATATATATAGATAATACCCACAAGTCTACGCAAAATATATAGTCATAACTACTGAATAAAATAAACATTGAAATCAGTATTACTATTCGTCGTCGTCGCCGTTAGAGTCATCCTCGTCATAATCTGGATGATGACGACGGGAGGACTCAGCCTGTATAGAAGCAACACTTTTTGTCAATGCTGCTAGCTGCATCTAGAGCTCTGTAGTGTGCTGCTCTGATTGTTGAACCTCCTCTTGTCGACGTTGCTCTGCTTTCTTTAACTCCTCTTATTGATGTTACTCTGCTTTCCTTAGCACCTCTTGCACCTCTCGTGTTATGCTGCTTTTGCTCGCTCCTCAAATGTTGCTATTTGTCCAGCTATCTCGTTAGAGTGTTGAGACAAGACATTGGTGCAACCTCTAGATGGACGATAATTTGCGACTAGACTTGCGACACCTGGTCTATATAGCGATGATTTATCTCCAACACCATAAATACGTCCTTTATTCTTTCTCCCAACAGATTGGATCCATATGTCTAAGCGAGCTTCTGCATTAACCACTTAGCTACAACTACTAGATGTTTCTCCACTTTTTGAGGCCTACTACAATTTACCTTGAAATTTTTCCTACTCAAATAGAAAATAATATAACATAATCAAATTACTTTTTACAAAAATACAAATAAAATAATGAATGATTTAATATTTCTTATATATGTTTTTATTTTATCTTTCATCAACCCAAGAGTTGTCATCTTCTTAGTGTGAGTTTTTAAAAAGATTTCATTCAATGTGGGGTCTCTACCTAACCCTTCAGCTTTACAAAAAATAAAAACAACATAATTGTGAATAAGATGATAGTCAAATTTCACCAGCAAAGGAAAACAACAAAATATTTCAACAAAATAACTATATATTTTGAAACAACAACACAATAAAACAATAAAATAAAAATGTATAGACAGCAAAATATAATAAAAAGAAGTATAAATAACAAAATAAAAATGAGTGTTTTTGCTGCCAAATTATTTGGACATATTATTGCAGCCAAATTATTTAGACAAATGAGTGGTTTTGTCCAAACTATTTACAGTCAAATTATTTTTATATTTTTGTCCAAATTATTTGCAGCCAAAGTATAAATAACAAGTGATTGCAGCCAAATAATTTTGAAAAATTAGTATTTTTGTGCAAATTATTTGCAGCCAAATTCTTTTCATGTTTTTCTCCAAATTATTTGGACATATTATTGCAGCCAAATTATTAAAATGTATAGATAACAAGTTATTGCAGCTGAATTATTTGGACAAAAGAGTGTTTTTGTTCAAATTATTTGCAGTCAAATTCTTTTCATATTTTTATCCAAATTATTAAGTTGAATCTAGCAATCAAATTATTTGCAGATAATTGTGGAACTGGTCAAAATCAACGGTTGATGCATGAAAGATTCACAAACAAATCTTAAATAATTGTAAAAGTAACAGTGCTTCAATAACTAAAAAATTGTAAAGAGGAACAATTAAGCAGTCATCAAATTTTGCTTTAGCATTTATGTAAACTTGTTTTACTACTTATTGTTGTATTGTCAAAACTCTCTACTCTTAAAAAGGCAAGTAAAATTGTGCATAAGCAGAGATAGTAATGAAAGAATAGAGATAAAAAAGAAACTCAATAGTACCAAAATCAAGCTATAATCAAGCTCACAAACAGATCTTAAATAATTGTAAAAGGAACGTAGTGCTTCAATAACTAAAAAATTGTAAAGAGGAACAATTAAGTAGTAATCAAATTATGTAAGCTTGTTTTACTAATTATGGTTGTATTGTTAAAACTCTATGTTCTTAAAAATGCAAGTAAGCTTGTGCAGAAGTAGAGGTAGTAATGAAAGAATAAAGATAAAAAAGGAACTCAATGATCAAGCCATAATTAAGCTATGATCAAATATCTCTTCTAATGCTAACACAAGTAAAATCTCATCAATAGTACCAAACACAACAACAATTTCAAACCAAACACAACACAACAATAGTACCAAACCAAAAGGAACTACCATGTTTCATGAATAAAAAAAATAATCGTGGAATCCTAAATTAAAGCACGAACAAATTGAAGCATAAGAGAGAGCAAACAAGTTAGGGTTTGCAAATAAATTAGTAAACATCTATTTACACAACAAATAATCATGAAAATAGAACAAATTAGAGATAGCAAGTGACATAACGACGAACGATAGTGAAATAGAGAGAGAACGAACAAGAGAGAGAGCAAGGGCAAGAGAGAGAAACATAGCGAATGACACAACTAAAAAGAGAAAGAGAGAGCCTGTGAATGACACTTTGAAGTGGCGGCCAGAGAGCTCTGTTCAGCAGGCGGAGATCTCTGATCGGCAGCAGGATATGGGTTGTGCGTGATCTATTTTTAGAGTGAATTTTGCGAGAGTAGGTGTTTTGTGAAATCTGTTTTGAGAGAAAGAGGAAAGGGTCTCACTAGTAAGTTTTTTTTTCTTAGAATAATCTTTTTTTTGTTATAATAAATTTTCTTTTTTGTACAAAAAAAAAATAGTTAATAAAATTTCACTTTTACTTTACCTACGGACAATTCGTCGACAACTTAACATTATTCTCTTCATTTACCTACGAATAATCCGTGGTAAACAAAAATACGAAGAAATTTTGACAATTTGCATTTTTTTTAAAACTTTATCTACGTATTTTTTAATTTTACCTACGAATTAACCGTAAAATTCAATCAACAAAAATTAATTTATTCAATAACAAATTTACTCACGGTTTTTCCGTGAATATTAAATGATTTACCCACAAAATAAAATTCGTAGGTAATTTTCCGTAGGTATACATAGTTTTTCTTGTAGTGACGTATTTACAATTTATTCTAATATTAATTTATACAAAACACTTATAAAAAAAATACATACTTCTATAATATTTATCTAATTCAATCAACCATTATACCTATAAGAATAGACAACGAGCTTAAAAAATCATTGTACTAAATTTGAGGCATGTTTTTTTTTCTAGCCACAATTTTCTGTTGTAGTGATGAAAGTGTTGGAATTCAATTATGAGTGGTTAGTCCCACATTGATCAGAAATGGAGGCTATATTGGATATATAAGGAGAATGACCCATAAACCTAAAATCTTAAGGTTTTGGGTTGAGATGTGGTGTCTAAAGTCTCTTATGAATCCTTTTTTAGCTCATTCCATCTAAGTGGATCAAGTCTAGTGGTGGACCAAAAAAGACTCGGATCAAGTCTAGTGGTCAATAAAGGACTGGATCAAGTGGATCAGTCTAGTTGTGGGAACTCATAATTGAGTGAGAGTGTTAGAATTCAATTATGAGTGGTTAGTTCCACATTGACCAGGAATAGAGGCTATATTGGATATAACCTAATGCATTAAGGTTTTAAGTTGAGATGCAGTATCTAAAGTCTCTTATGAATCCTTGTTTAGTCTATTCCAAATGTTGTGTTCCCCGGACTCCCCAACAAAGGGGCGGTTAAGGTGTTTGATAAAATGTGTTTACCATCATATATGTGTTGGATGTCCAAAAGTGTGTTGGATGTCCAAAAGTTCACAAAGATGATTAAATGTATTTGCCACCATACATGTATAGAATTCTTATGTACTAAGAATTGGTGTAATTTTATCGTCACTTAATGAAAATTAAGTGTAACGAATGAAAGATAGTTCAATTGATAAGGATTCGATTCTTATTCTACAAAGGTGAAATTCAATTTTTACGGTCAACACAAGAATTTTTTTTATGAGTAATTAGTAAGTACTATATTAACACTATTTGAATTTTGAGGCTCACATCAACCTTGATAAATTTGAAATTTATTTCATCTAAACTTTTCTTATCTGACTCAACAAAAAATCAGATTAGTACTTAAATCATCAAAATTTCATATAACTTAATCTCATGCATTATAATAATTATAAATTATTTTGATAATAAGTTGTATCTTTCGAAAAAAATTATAATCACCAATTATATCTTTGAATGACTACTTTAATGATTCAAAAATTAATTTAAATTTTTTAAAACCCATAAATCAAAATAAAAACATCCTACATTTTTAATATCTATAATTGTGATTTACCTTAAAAAAACAAAAACTTGACGTATTGAATGAGCTATTCACTACGTTGATGGGTCCCATGGGCTGAGAATATTCATAAGCTTCGTGTCAAAATTAAAGAAATAAAAGATCTTGTGAATGTACTTTTCAACATGGGTAAGATTTTCAGTTTAGTGCTTCGTCCATTAAGGAGTTTTTTTAGATAAATTATTTAAGGTCATTTTTTTTTAAAATCATTCATTTAACTTTTTTTAAATTAAATAATTTATATATATATATATATTTAGTTTTTTTTTTTTTAGCTATATTTGATTCTTCGCTTTGGTGTAACATTTGATTTTTTATTTTGTTGTTTTTTTAATTTAAATTTATAGATTAACTTTAATCAAATACAAATTCAAATTAAATTAATAACTTTAATTTCTTCAATTTCAAATGCATATGTATTTTGAGTATTTCAATTTTATTATATTTGTATATTTTATCATAATTGTAGATAATATGTTGTTTTAATATTGATGTTATAAATTTATTTAAAGATTTATCGTTTTTAATTTTAAAGACTTTAAATTATATTATTCATCTATATAATTTTAACAATTTTAATGAAATAATATTTTTTTTCCAAAAAAAACAGGAGTAAAATTTTCTAGGCGCAACAATATTCCTCATCAAACGCCCATATAAACATAAAAAAAAACAATTAGCGTACTGAATTTTTTTGACATTGAAGTCTGAACGGTCTCGTCTTCGATCTTTTCAAAGTAAAAAAGTTTGAAAAGAAATTTTAAATTAGTGTTATGTTCAACACATATATGAATATTTTGAAACTTAAATTTCTTTGGTAGCACGTATCCTCACTAACTATATGTCTATATATACATTTATCCTAAGTTCCTCCTTAATTAGTCCTCTCAACTAACACTCAGATAGAATAAAAGTGTCATTTTCTCATACTCTTTTCTGTTATCATTTTCATTTGATTTGATAGAACATGGAAAACACTTTATCAAATGAAAAGGAAATACCTGTCTTTGGTTGGGCTGCTAGAGACTCCTCAGGAATTCTCTCCCCTTTCAGTTTCTCTAGAAGGTAGGCAATTTTTTCTTTGGTGAAGCCATAGATAAAAATGTTACACCCAACATTTGCAGTGGCCTCAAACCGATTTTATTGTGAGGTTTTTATTTTTTTAATATAAAAATTGGGATCTATTTATGTATGATTATGACTTATAAAAATATGATTTTATTTTACTAGTAAAAATATTTTTTTAAAACGGAAATTGTGAGAATTTGGACCCGCTTGACCCAAACATATAATCTCATATCATATTGTCTTCCAACATTTTTATGTCTTATCATTTTTTCTATGATTTATTTATTTATTTAATGTCATTTACTTAATGTTATAGGGCCAATGGAGATGGTGATATCACTATAAAGATACTCTATTGTGGGATTTGCCATGCAGATGTTCATTTTACCAAGGATGAACTAGGCCATAGCATTTTTCCCATGGTTCCGGGGTATGATTCTTGTTATTGTTAATCATTCTTCAACATCCAAAAATACGTTAATTTGAACTTGATTGTTTTATACATTGAAGAATTAATAATTTTAAATATATAAATTGTCTGATTTTGATCGGACACTTCAAATTGGACGATTCATATTCCCATGTTATATTTTAGACATGTTTTGCAAACAAAGTTATAATATTAACATAGATACTTATTTTGTTTTTTTGTTTTTTTTTTTTTAATGGTGACAAATTTAGACACGAAATAGTGGGTGAAGTGATTAAGGTAGGTCCAAATGTAACAAAATTCAAAATTGGGGACATAGCAGGAGTGGGTCCAATTTGTGGTTCATGCGGTTCATGTTCGAATTGTAACAAAGGTTGGGAAAGTTATTGTTCCAAATCCATTTTTACTTATAATGCACATGACCATGATGGATCAATAACCTATGGTGGATACTCAAATAAAATAGTGGTTAATGAACATTTTGCTATTATAATGCCAAAAGGGTTACCACTAGAAGGTGCAGCACCATTGCTATGTGCTGGATTAACAGTTTATAGTCCAATGATGCATCATGGATTGTGTCAAAGTGGACAACATTTGGGTGTTGTTGGTTTAGGTGGACTTGGTCATGTGGCGGTTAAGTTTGCTAAGGCTTTTGGCATGAAAGTTAGTGTGATAAGTACTTCTCCTGGAAAAAAGGAAGAAGCTTTGGAAAGGCTTGGTGCGGATTCGTTCTTGCTCATCAATGATCAACAACAATTGCAGGTAATCACAATTAAGTTCTACACATTTTTGAGAAAATGGTTAATATGTTAATGAACGAATGAACTACAATTAAGGTCTAAACATTTTATAATCCTCTAAATTAGTGTTGTCAAATAGATCAACTTATTTCAATCAAATTCAAGTAAGTCAAACTATATATATGGGTCAACGCGGTCCGACTCAATTAAAATAAACTGTTAATATTTAATTTTAACTCGACCTTTTAATACGGTCTGACCCTTTTTCTAGTTTTTTTTTAATATTTTAGTACAAATAAACTTTAGGCATAAATATTTTAGTAGAAATTAACTTTAGGCTCATCGTTTGTTTATTGATAAAAAAAGACTAATAGTTAGTTTTGTTGTTAATTAGGAAGCAAAGGACACAATGGATGGAATCATTGACACAGTTTCAGGCCCTCACTCACTCCACCCATTAATTGATATGTTGAAGACATGTGGAAAATTGATTTTAGTGGGTGCATCCATTACACCTCCTATTTTGCCATACATGCCTTTGATGTTGGGTAAGTTATAATCTTATATTATAATGATTTATACTACTATATGATATTTTAAGTTATTATTAAGTAATTTCATCTTGGGATTAATTCAGAATAAATTATTTAATTAGGGAGGAAGATAATTGCTGGTAGTGCTGCGGGAGGAATGAAAGAGAGCCAAGAAATGATGGATTTTGCGGCAAAGCATAATATCACAGCAGATATTGAAGTGATTTCAATGGATTATGTGAACACTGCTTTTGAGCGTCTTGCTAAGAATGATGTTAAATATCGATTTGTCATCGATGTGGCTAACACTCTTAATTAACATCTCTCTTATGTTAATTAATTAATAGGTAGCTTCAAAACGGTCTTGGAGTTCGGTGCAAAAAATAAATTATAGTTTTTGTTATCACCTACTATATGTAATGCATAAAAAAATAAGCTTGCAAGTTTAGCAAGCAGTTTTAGTTCTCATTCCTTTTAATTTATGTATGGCAATAAAAGAGAAGTACTTATTTATCATATGTAAAAAAAATAGAAGTACTTTACTTAATTTTTTGTTTTTTAATATTGAAAAATGTTTGGTCAAAAGTTTTGATATTTCTTCTATTAGAGCAATGAATTTTGAAACTTAAGTCTCTTTTATTTTATAAAAATATTTTAATTTTTTCTAATAAAATATATATTAATTTTACTTTGACGATTGATTCTTGAAGTAAATCATTTGTCATAAAGAAAATGAAATAGTAGTTAATGAAATTATACATTTTGAGAAACAATGAAAATAATTATTTTTTTACATTTATCATTTTTTAAAAAAAATATAAATAATGTTCACTTCAAAAAAAAAATTTTAGTGAGTAAAACTAAAAAAAATATAAAAATACTTTTACAAAATAAATTTGCTCTAAAGTCTTACAAATGAGAATATGAGTCACACATGTCATATCAACAATTCTTCAAATTTGTTTTATGAAGTATACGTTAAAAGTTAAAAGAGCCCATAGTTCAATGGGCCACTCCTACCCTAAGCCCATATTTCCTAACATTCCATCCTAAATTTAGGATGAGGCTGCAACGCACTTTAAAACTAAAGTAAGAGATATCTACCATGTACTTCCTATTTTTACCTCTCACCTTCCGTCATATGTAAAAGACCATTTTAACTTCAATTTCATTTATTAAAAGCAAAAAAAAGTTTTATTTTCTTTTTCACCCAATTCCTAATATCCGAATCCGTTCCTACCCACCCCTCGAATATTTGAAACTTCTGAATCTCAAAAGTAAGTAAAAATTCGAATATTTCAAATATTCAAAATGTATGAAATTCCAAATCTTTCTAAAGTTTGTATCATGTTGAAAGTTTTGAAATGGAAGTCTCGAAAGTTTCGAAACATAGAAACTTTCGAAACTTTCAAAAGTTTCATGGAATTAAAAAGTTTCGAAATGATATTTTTTTCCATAAAACTTTTGAATGATAAAACTTTCAAAGTATATTTTTCTCATAAATAATGAAACTTTAAAAAATTTCATTGAACAAGAAAATTTCGAAACTTTCAAAGAATATGAAAGTTTCGAAATGTAAAATTTTGCAAAACTTTCTAAATATGTTCAACTTCGAAAATTTAGTATTAATGGCAAGTTTTGAAATGGATTTTTATTAGTAATAAATTAATAGTAATAAATAATAGTTAATTTATAATAATAAATTTATGGTAATAAATTAATAATAATAATAATAAATTTGATATTTAATTTCGGAAGTTTCAGTAATTTTAAAAAAAAAATTGAAAGTTTCGAAACTTCTGAAACTTTCGAAATGGAATTACATGATTGTTTGAAATTTTCGAAGTATATGTCCTTTGGAAGTTTCAAATTCATCCAAACTTTCAAAGTTTTCTGGAAAAATACACTTCGAAAATTTCATATTCATCCAAAGTTTCGAAATTTCTGAAATATTTTATTTCGAAAGTTTGGTATTTTTTCAAAGTTTCGAAATTAGTAATTTTTTCTGCATAATTACATTTCAAAAATTTCCAATTTTACAAAACTTTCAAAAGTTGGGGTGGAATACTGAAATGGAAATTTTTTCTATAATTTTATACAAATTAAATAAAGATAAAATAATCTTTAAAAAAAATTGAAGAGTGAAAACTAAAATTTGAGAGTGCATGATACAAAACCCCTAAAGTAGTAACATACAACAAGCTTACAATATCAATTATTGATTTATTTTTGTTTATTGATTGCTCAGTTTAAATAAGTTAAATCCTTAAATTCGTGTAAATTATTTGATGTCACTTTCGAGGCTAAATCTAATTTGGAGTTTTGCAAAAAAAACACACACACATATCATTCATATGCGAGAAAAGGCCAACAAATGCAAAACTAAATGAGCAATTAGTAATACATATTATCTTGAATACTATCGCCACATAAAAACGAAATATTATCCATATCAAACGAAATATCACTTTTGAAATTATAGTGCTAATTTATAAAAATGACTATATTATCCTTCATTTTTAATTTAAGAAACTAAATTTTTATTTTGCAAATCTGAGCATTAAATTAATCTATCCTTAAAATTCAAAAGACCAAAGTTTTAATTAGTTCGAAAGAATATATATGGCAGAGATTCTTGAGAATATAAACGATAATTTTTATTAATTCAACGGTTAAATAAAAAAAAAGTATTGAGTAGATCAATCTCATAAACTTTTATAAAATTTTAATATTATTTAATATTTTATTAAATAATTTCATATGAACATAATAAGTTTCTTAAAAAATATAAATAAATATCAACAATTAAATCAAATAGTTACTAATTTTAAATTTATATTTAACTTTGCAAATTTATTATTAATTATTATATTAATAATTAATGATTTAATCAACAAAATTCATCATTTATATTAAGTTATTAAATAAAGTAATTTATTTTGAATTTATTTATGGAGTCAATAGTTCATCAATATATATATATATAAACATAAACTAAAAAAATCCAAATATACATAAGAATCTATAATGAGTGGAGTAGTAGTAATTTGTGGAAGAAAATAATTGTGAGCAGGAGAGGATAGAATAGGGGCATGGGGCAGAGAAAGCAAGAAGTTAAGAGAGGTTAATGAGAGAGTTAGGATTGGAAGAACTATTCCATAACAGAGACAGAACAGAGGTAGCATGCATGCTTATTGATTTTGGCCATATCTTTGGAAGATATTCATATAAATTTTATTTGATATTTAATTATGAATCAAAGACGGCTTCAGCATCAGTATCATAGATTGGTGATGCAGGCACTACAAGAAGTATACAAGAAAAAGGACAACGTATGCTACCTTCATGTTTCATATTGAGTCAACCCATGTTTCATTTCAGAATTGAAAGCGATTGTTCATTTGACGAACCTTAATACTTGGCGTAGGAAAAAGTGTGCTTCTGTATTTTGTCGTTAACATTTATTTTTATCGATCAAATAAATTATCAAGTACGAATCTATCAATAATAATAACATGCAAGTAAATAAGTACAGAGAAACAGAGGAGGAAAGTTAATACATATATTCCTTCCACGGACCCATTATTTCATAAATAAATTCTTCATCTTTGGATATTAATAACTACAAATAACGAGTCTAAGATATTTTTTATTTATATTTTAATATTAAATTTAATTTAAAAAAAAACACGCTAATAGTAAATATGAAGATTTTTAAAGTTAATAAAAAATAATCAATTTAAAATTTTAATTATAACAATAAAATTAATATTTTTTAAATCTGACTAATGGTTAAGAATAAAGTAAGATCTAAAGTTTTAAATTTAATTTATTTTTTTAAAAAAATATTTATTAATGTTCGACTTTAAGTGGTTTTTTATTGATGTTCACTTATATCAAGTTTAAGTTGTTTTTGATATGACTAATCTAACAATATGTTTGATAATTCATATGCATGGATGAGAAAATGTTGAATTTGATAAGTCTCTTACTTAAAATAATATATAACAAAGAGTTATTTACTTATGTAAATACCACATTTAAATGAAAAAACTAAATACGCCACGTTAAGATGACGAACAAACTAAACGCTACACTCAAACGATGAAATTAAAGATGATACGGAGAAAAAATTTAATCTATGTGAAAAAATTATTGATTTAAATAAAATGAGAGAATATACTAACATGAAATAATGATTATGTAAAAAAAAAGTAATAATCTTAAGCCACTCATCTAAAGATGAAAAAGAAGAGGTAGAAACTTATAGTTTTTGCTTAGAGTAAAGCTTGACCTATGTATATTTGTTGTTTACATAATAATGAATTATTTTTTTACCAATTAATGCTTGTTTATAGTGGACAAGATATTGAATTTTGGCTTACACAAGTGAGTACATTTGTGAATGCAATCCTTCTTAGATTAGTTTAGTATTTTGATGTGTGTTAAAACTATGATTAGTTTAGATGATTTTGTACCTTGATTGTTTTTATATCAACTAAAATTTTTGGGTTATAAAAATATTTAAGAAAACTTATTTTTATCATACATTACATTGATTAGGTTTTTAAAACCATGAAAATGCATTGAAACTGTTTTGAGCCAATTTGGTATTATTGAATCACTCCATCCTTTCCCTACCCTAGAGTTTAGAACTTTGACATAAATGAATTGATTCACATGTTATGTTAATCAACTCATGAAACTTTTTGAATGAATATTTATTTGATACATCGATCCATGAAATTAAAATTCAACTAAGAGAATTTTAATACACTTGTGAATTGATTTATCACTTATGGTGAAATGATTCACTCAAATAAAATTCAGTAATGTTGAATTTTGTGTTGGAGAGATGTAAATCTTGAACATGAAGAAGATAAAAATGAAGATGACCAAGATATCACAAACAAATTTTAAGGTATGTATTTCACGTTAAGATTTAGGTTCAATTTGTATCCATCAATCTATATGTGTATATTTGATGAAAACGGATATATCAATAAATCTCCTTTATGATACTTTGAAAACCTTGACATAAACCACACAATCATATCAAACGTATCGATAAATAATATTTTACAAGAAAAGTTTCTTTAATTACTTGTGTGCAGCAGAGAAAGGAATAAATGATTAAAAAATATTTTTGACACCATTTTGACTCTTCTAAACATGATAAATAAATTTTCATGTTTTGGATCTAAATATAAGAATTTGCGATTTGAAAATTAAGAAATTGGATTTGAAGATGACGATTGTTAAATTTTTATTAAAAAATTTGAGGTTGAAGATGAAGATTATTGAGTTTTTATTATTAAATTGGTTTATTGATTAATTAATTAACTTTGATTTTTTATTAAATGATTAAATAAATTAATAAAATGAATTTTAGTTTTAAATATTATATGTTGACTAGTAAACAATAATTACACGGTCACCATGTGCAACTTCATCTTAAATTAGAAATATCATCATTTTTTTTAACTAAAAAAGTTTAATAAAAGATATTTTTAAAACTTGTTAGAATTTGTAAGATTATAAATCAAATAAAAAAAATTATAAGGGACTAAAATCAAAATGAAACATATTTACAAAGACTAAAAATATATTTAAATTTAAAATTTGTTATATAGTTTATACACAAAAATTATATAAATTACTTAAAAAATATATATATTATCAATAAGAGTTGATATATAAAAATTAATATAACAATATATTTAAAAATGTTATAATTTTATCCTATGAAGCACGAGTTATACACTAGTATGTTAATTAAATAAACCACATGAAATGTTTTGAACAATAACTCACTACGCCAAATGTAGCCTTTTACAACGCTTTTTTTAAGCCTTTTACAGCGCTTTTTCAAAAAAAAAAAGCGCTGTGGAAACGAGTGCTGTAAAAGATACAACAGCGCTTTTAAAAAAGCGCTATAAATCATGTAAATATAACGCGCGCTTGTTATGTACATTTTAGAGCGCTTTTCGTAAGAAACGCTGTAATAGGCATACCCATAATTCATATTTTTGTGTACCTTTTTACAGCACTTTTTGTAAAGAGCGCTGTAATATGCATACCCATAATTCATATTTTGATGTACCTTTTAGAGCGCTTTTTGTAAAAAGCGCTGTAAAAAGGTACACCCAATGCACATTTTACAGCGCTTTTTCAAAAAAGCGCTATAAAAAGTGTATTTTTTTTAATGCCCTATATATAAAGCGCTTTTTAGCTTTTTATGGCATTTTTTTTATAAAGCGCTGTCTTTTATCCTTTTATTCAAAATAATTTTGAATCAGACAACAGAACACAACCTAATTTACAACATATATTACCCTGTAACCAGAATCAGTAATTTACTATAACAATTCACAAGCAGTTCACACAATATGTAACCCTGTATATATTACCATGTGACACAGTATTTTACAACATAAGTAATTACATATACATTGAACCTAATTTACAACATATTCATATGCATGTTTACAACCTTCTGGTCGACTTCTACTTTTTACGTACCCTTTTAATATTTTCATATATCGTTCTATCGGATACATCCATCTCATATAAGCTGGCCCACAAAGTTGTGTCTCCTTAACCAGATAAACAGTAAGGTGAACCATTATATCAAAAAACGATGGTGGGAAATACATTTCAAGCTCACACAAAGTAACAACAATTTCCCTCTGCAATGTCGGTAATTTTTGAGGGTCGATCATTTTACTACAAATTTCCCTAAAGAAGAAACATAATCTAGTTAAGGTTAGTCGAACTTTTTTAGGTAAAATGGAACGTATACCTATTGGTAGCAAATGCTCCATTAGAATATGACTTAATCATGGGTCTTCAAACCTTTTAACTTGAGGTCTTTCATACAAACCAAATTTTTAATGTTCGAAGAGTATCCTTCTGGAACTTTAACTTCGTGTAGAAATTTACATAAAACAATTTTTTCCTTTCTAGATAGAGTATGAGCGGCTGGAGGTAGATATGTGCGATTTCCTTTCTTTACTAGAGCCAATTCATTTCTTATTCCCATATCGACCAAGTCCAATCTTGCGTTGATGTCATCTTTAGACTTTCCTGGAACATTGAGTAATGTACCAATAACACTATCAAATACATTTTTTTCAATATGCATCACATCAAGGAAATGTCTTATATACAATGACCTCCAATATGACAATTCAAAGAAAATTGACTTTTTCTTCCACCCAGATTTGACTAGCTCTCCCACAAAAGGTTTGCCAAATTTATTAGTCATTCCTTGTACTTTTTCAAGTATTTGATATCCAGTCGGTGCTAAAGGAGCTTTACCTTCCTCTGATTTTCCATTGAATGCATTTCTCCACCCACGATACTGATGACTATAAGGTAAAAATCTACGATGTTCAAGAAACACATTCTTCTTACAATGTTTCAACCACATCCAATTTGTACTCTCTTCACATATAGGACATGCACACTGACCTTTAATGCTATATCCTGATAAATTACCATATGCTGGAAAATCATTAATTGTGCCGAACAACATAGCCCTCAAATTGAAACATTCTTCTTATACCTGTCATAAACTTCCACACCTGTCTCCCACATGCGTTTTAAATCTTTGATTAGAGGAGTCAAGTATACGTCGATATCATTCCCCGGTTGTTTGGGTACAGAAATTAACAGAGACAATATCATAAACTTACGCTTCATACATAACCATGGAGGTAGGTTATATATTACCAAAATCACAGGCCACGTGCTGTGTGAGATGCTTTGAAGACCATGTGGATTCATTCCATCAGTAGAAAGTGCAAGTCTTAGATTTCATGACTCTATCCCGAATTCAGGATACTCGTGATCAATTTTTGCCCATTGTGGGGAATCTGCAGGGTGTCGAAACATTCCATCTCTAATTCTTTCATCTGCATGCCATGTCAAGTGTTTTGAATCTTCTTCACTGCGATACATGCGCCTAAATCTTGGTATTAAAGGAAAATACCACACGACTTTTGCTAGGGTAGATTCTTTCTTCTTATATCGAGAGACGTTGCATTTTGGACACGCCTTAAGTAGTTCGTATTCATTTCGAAATAAAATGCAATCGTTATGACACGCATGAATCCTTTCGTAACTCATGCCAATAGAACACAAAATCCGTTTAGCCTCGTAGGTTCGACTGGGAAGTTCATTATCATCTGGTAACATATCTTTTATGAGTGTTAATAATTCTGTAAAGCTTTTATCTGACCATCCATTACTCGCTTTTAAGTTGTACAACTTTAATATCGCCGACAGTCTTGTGAATTTAGTACAACCATTATATAATTCTTTCTCTGCATCACTCAACAAACTTTCAAACATTTTAGGACAATCTTGAAGATCTTCTTCAACTGCTTTTGCGATCTCATCAACTCGGTCCGGCTCATATGTATCTGTATCGAAGTCAGTTGAAGCATGCGTTGAACTATTCTCAAAATTAATGTTTCCTTTTTTTTTCTCACCATGTCTTATCCAACATGTGTAGCTTTGATCAATTCCATTACATACTAGATGTCCTTCTAATTCATCTTCTCTAACACGTTTTCCAAAACAACATTTTAAACAAGGACAAACTACTCTATTTGGATCTTTTGCATTCTTCACTGCAAACTCAACAAACTCCTTCACTCCAATTTCATACTCTTTTGACAATCGATTGGTTGACATCCATTTCCTATCCATATTATACCACCTATATAAATGCAGTTACAAAACTAATAAGCTTTCAAAACAATTCAACAAGTTTCAAAAAGAAACAAATATCAACTAACAATTTCTAAACAGAACAGATCATGTGGTATGAGTTTTTGACAATTTCAAATTTACATAAACATATCATGTGTATATATGTGTAGAATTAAGAGATTTAATATATATATAACAATTTTTAGTTTTCAATTATTAAAAAACTAGGGTAGAGGATATTGACAAAAACAAATTAAAAAATACCCGAGACAACGTAGATGGCCGCACACGTACTGTGTTTAGAATAATATTAGGGTTTTGAAAGATGTAGAGCTTGTTTAGAATAATTCATGACACAGTACGTATATGAGAGTTTCTAACGTATATAATTATTTGAAAGATGAATTTTACAGCGCTTGTGAAAAAAGCGCTGTAATAGGTAGTTAAAATAAATGAAGGCGCATGCATTTTACAGCGCTTGTGAAAAAAGCGCTGTAAAATAATACACGAAAGCACTTCATTTGACAGCGCTTTTATTACAAGCGCTGTAAAAGCCTTATAACGTTATGCGCAAACGTTATATGACCTACAACAGCGCTTGTCATCAAAAACGCTGTAAAAGACTCCGTTATTTTTAAAATAGATTTACAACAGCGCTTGTGTTTAGGAAGCGCCGTAAAATGCGCGCTGTTAAATGTCATTTTTGGCGTAGTGACTTCATTAAATAATATATTTAACATATATAACATTTCAAATATATTTTGAAAAATCTCTCACAAGTCTTAATTTCATTGAGTTTTATTTTTCATTTGACCCATTTAGTATAAATACCCAATTGCTCTTAATCATCAAAGGAGAATACATGCATTAATTTTTCATCTTCGTCTTTTCAAGTTAACTTTTAAATTTTTAAATTAAAAAAATAATAATTTAATATATTTTAAATAATATAATATACGATATTATAATATAAAAACATTAATATACATTAATTATTTATATTTAAATTATAAAAAAAATAAAGTTAAATTTTTTACAAAAGTTATTATAATTTTATAAATATTATTAATTCTATATAATCGTATTATATCTCAAATTATTTAAAATATATCATATTGTTATTTTTTAATTTAAATAAAAAATAAAGATATTATATTTTAAAATGAATAAACTAATCTCGTGAATTAATAATAGTAAACTAAAAGTTCAATTCAGTTTTTTTTTTTTTTAACGAAAGGAAACCTTGTTGTTATGTAACGTAATGTTATGAGTATGAAGATGGTTATTGGTTTGGTCTCACGTGAATCCAGCCAACCCTTTGACATGGTCCTTTCTCTCTCTGCTGGCTGGACCTGCCTCTGTAGAAACTACTAATCCTAACCCATTCCACGTTTCTTCTCAACCATACAACACTATCTTAACTTCCATCTCTAACTTTCTTCCTACTGCTACCTACATATCTACCTTTTAAACTCTTCTTTCTTCACAATACCACAACACTATTAATCTTCTTTATATATTTGCTAACTGAAAATACATATTATTCTTATAATATACTGAAATAATGATTACAAAAGAGTATTTATCCTAATCTATTTCTAATGAGTGTTGACTATTTCTGTTGACTTTTGTTGTTTTGACCAATATGCCCCCACAATTTTATTTATTAAAATAACAGTTATTATGAAGTTTATTTTGGTCAAAACTATGCATTGCATGTTATCCTTAGTAATAAGAGTTTGGTAATAAAAAGTATGAAGTTTAATCTGAATATTTTGATTGAGTGATTAATGAATTGAATTGTAAAAGGGTACTTATTACCTAACTTGTGTTACAATGAGAGGCCTGTGCACACTAAATAATAATTTAAATTTGCATGTTAAACTATAGATCTCCTGGTTCCCATAAAGGTATTCCCTTCTATCAACAAAGCTACAAGAAGACAAACAGGTAAATGGTTGATCACGACCGTTAAAGTGGTGTTAATAGATTGGGTATCTTTGCAGATTGCAGTTATGAAAGGTTTACACAAATGTACTTCCTTCTATATGTCAGATTCAAATATAGAAACAGATGTCAAACATAGTGGATTCAAATTAATTACTTCATTTTTTTTTAATCTTTACTTCTTTTGTTTTATATTTTAATAGTTGTGTAGCAAAAGAAACTAAGGTTTATGTGTGGTCTATTCTAGTAGTACTTGTATGTATGTTTTTAATACTTTAAAAAGAAAATCTGGGTCTTTGAGTTCAATTAATTAATCACACTTTCCCTCTGTAAGTGAACATAACTTTTAAAGGATTTGTACTTTTATTGCACAATTTGCTGTTTATTAATTTAAGTGGTATGAACAAAGGGTTCTTGTTGGACTGGAGTGGGCCATATCTACATGGACTAGGATTGCCTTAGGTCTCACATTCACATTCCTCATATATGGACTCTAGTGTTAAAGGAATGAATGTTTTTTTTTAAGATAGAACTTACAATTTATTTGATTCAATATATTAATTAAGAATAAGAGGTTATTTATAGCTACATTTAAAGAATCCTAGAATCATTTTTAGGACATTGATAACAAAACTCATTTTTGCTTATTTTGCATATATTTCTATTATGAAAGCCCTTAAAAATTTACATAAAAATTTCAAATAATTTTAACTACATCTAATTTTAAATTACTGCTAACAAAACCGTTTTATCAAACGATTGAAATTGTGTGATTGCATTTGTGCATAATTATTTCAACCAAATATTGATTCCTTGCTTCATGATGTCAGCACCAAATCCAAAATAGAAGTTAACTGCAATCAACAAAAGAAAAAATGAGTAATAATATTGTTTAAGCTGGATTAGAGTGTTTAATTAAAATGTGATAGGTGTGAAGATTTATGATGTGTGGATATATATATATATTATCTATTTGTTGAATGGAAAATAATAAAAGAAAGAGAAAGAGGGTGAATAAATCTTTGGTTGAAAAGGGACGTTTCAAAGAAAGAAATTAGACACGGTGTTGGCAGTGAACAGAGCAGGCAGTGATGTTGTACTGCTGTTTTTGTGTTGTGTTCCCCTTTACTCACTCCCTATATCTACTACTACTCCACTGTACCCCTATTATATATCATTTCATTCCTTCTTTTATAGCTCTTTCAATTCTAACTTATATTCTATTGTTTTATTATTATTATATCAACCTGTAGTGTCTAGGTTATGTACCATCTAAATTATCATATCCTTTATTCACTTTTTGTTCTTCACTTCACCATACTCTCCTCTTTATCTTTTTTGCCGTCCCTTTTTATTAATTACTGCCTGTAATTAAAACAACATAAGTAACTCTGCCTCCATGACTTAATTAATGCTCTTTTCAAACTAATTAAATATGGTTCAAGTGTGATTGGAAAACATTAAAATTATGGTGGACCAAAAAGTTATATATTGTATCTTCTAAAAATTACAGTGACACACTTATAAATTCACAGTGACAAGTGGACCAAAAAATTAGTAACATAGCTACTAATTTATTTATAAAAAAAAAATTACGGTTAATTTAAAATGCCCAATATATTTAACAAAAGAGAAAAAAGGAATTGAGGCAGTACCTGATTGAATGGGAGTAGTATGCTAATTAAGTGATAGTTTGGTACTTTTTTATGAGCTAGTTACCAAAATAAATAGTAATTAAAAACATTGATTAATGAGTATAATAAAGTAATTATTATAATATTGGTCCGCTAAGAATGTTTGTGATGAAATAATTAAACACTTATATCCAAGCACAAGGGTCAAAATACACGTCAATGTAACTTAAAAAGAGAAAGAAAGGACATGCATGTGTGACGAAAAAGTTTGTTAAACATGTCCCAACTGAGAAAGGAAAGTTATGTGTACAAATCACGCAATGCAAAACAATAGCTCTATTACATACAATTTTCAACTTCATTATGGAACTTCATTAACAATTCTCACTCATCTCATACCTCCACCCACAATTCCTCTATCATTAATTAATTATTTATTTTGTGATTACTCACAAGTTCCTACTAAAATAAAATACGGTAATCTAGAGTATTTTTATTAAATTTTTTATTTATTTTATATTTTAACATGATACTTTTCTTTGAAGTGAATGAACATTAAATATAAATATTTTTTAAATAGATTTTTATATTTGAATTCAACACGTTGTAATAGTTTAATTCATTTTATTAAGAACAAAACTCATTTAATTAACATAATTAAATATGTATTTTTAATGATAATTTAGTTGTAGTGGTAGATCACCTCAAACTGACACAACTGATTTGGATCATCTAGTGACATATGTGCCCCACTCTCTCTATCTATCTGTCTTTATATACAATTATGTGAATATACACACACACGCAGCTTTCTTTATTCCATTAGATCTGAAAAAGACTAGTTACCACCCAACTTCACATTCACATATTTCATTTTACCAACACACCCTCTTTCATGAACATCACATGTAAACTAAACCATCTCATCAAAACTCAACAACATTCACCATGATCCATCAATCTTCCTCGTCTATTATCTCCATGCATGAAACCATTCAATTTCTCATGAGTATCTTTGCCTCTTCAAAAGGAAACTAAAAAAAAAAAAAAAACTACTTTTTACACCCCCTGCAAGACCAAAGTTTCTTAATTTTCTCCAACCCATCAAACTTTCATTCATTGAAATCACTCAAAAACATGTCACCTGATGAAACACAAACCTCAAAGTCTGCAAAAGACAAAGACAACCAAAACGGTTCACTTGGTCGGAAAACTTCATCTTCTTCAACATCTTCATCAACAAGGCCACAAGAACAAAACATGAAATGTCCAAGATGTGACTCACCCAACACAAAATTCTGTTACTACAACAACTATAGCCTAACACAACCAAGACACTTCTGCAAAACATGTAGAAGATATTGGACAAAAGGTGGTGCTTTACGCAACGTTCCGATCGGTGGTGGTTGTAGAAAGAACAAGAAAATGAAATCATCATCATCTTCAAGACTCTCTTGTGATTCAAAAGACTCTGCTTCTTCTTCTTCATTAGAGCTTGGTGGTCTTAAATTCCTTCACACACTTTCTCCTTCTATAGATTTTCATCTTGGTAATAATTTACCTTTTCCTCCAAGGCTTCAACTTCATCAAAATCATCATACTCCAATGTTGTTTAACCAATTTTCATCATCTTATGGTGAAACTAATTCCTCTGCTCCTTTAACAACTGTTTCATCATCTTTCAACCTTGATTCTGCTCAAAATTCTGTTCCTGCTATGAACTACCCTTTCTCAAATTATAATGGTGCAATACAAGGTATGAGTTCAATGAATATTCATACTAATCTTGAATCATTGAGTTCTATGAACCAAGACTTGCACTGGAAGCTACAGCAACAGAGGTTAACTATGATGTTTGGTGGAGAAAACCAGAAAGATAATAATCAGACACAGAAACCACAACCTATTTTGTTTGAGAATCTTGAGGTTTCAAAGGGAAATGGAGGTAACAATTTATGTGTTGGAAATTCAAGAAGAGAAGTTGGTGATACACCAACTGAGTGGTTTTTTGGTAATTCTTATAATGGTTCTGTTACTGTTAATGCTGCTGCTACACCTACTGGAAGTAATGGGGGTGCAGGAAGTAATAACTGGAATGGTTGGACTGATGTGCACCAACAATATACTGCTTTGCCCTAGCTTGATGGAGGTTCAAGATTATTCAACATTCAAGAGAGCTACAACTTTTTTTCTAGAAACTTTAGGAGGAAATTAATTAATATGGCAACTTTCATATTTTGAATCACAAAAAATATCCTTCAGGTATATGTTAATTAGTTATGTATTGTTGTTGACGTTGGCTTTAAAAGAACACATATTTCATGTAACAGATGGAAAAATTATTAAGACTATAATGTTTTGTCAAAAATTTATTATTAACATCCTCGTGTGTTCATAATTCATATACTCTCATTAGATGTTAAATCAATTTTCTACTTTCTAAAATTCTTATTATTACTCATATTAGATAGTGCTACCTCCCCCTACATTATTAGTCACTTTATAAAAAAAATATTGTATCAAATTATAAGTGGTTTTAAAACATGAATAAAATATTAATATTTATTTTCTTATTATATATATATATATATATATCTTTTGTTATTTATTTTTCTATTTTTTATTTTAATTATAGTATTTTTTTCTTTTTTACATCATTAATAAAAGATAATTTTGTAAATTAATTCACATAATTTTTCATTTTCATATATATTTAAGTATATTTTTTAATTTGAGCGAAATTAACTTATAATCTAAAAATGAGGGAGGACAATACTATAGTACCTACTTTGCTGTGCCCTCCAATTCCTTTTGTTTATGAGGATCCTTCTCCTTTTATTAATTATTGCCTTTAGTATCGGTCCTACATTAAAGAGAAACAGATAATGGTGATTTTCCTTTACTTACACTCTATCATATCACACATAGTATTTGAACAAGATAGTCCATATTTTTAATTAAAAACAAAAAAGACATTCCATATCTTTTCTAGTTCAATCAGACCTAAGTCACCATTTTAAATTGTATTTAGGTCACACTAATTGTGCTTCCATATTTCACATTGTAAAAGAATACAATGTAATTACATAGAAAAAAGACACTAAAACTTTATATTAATATGAAATTATTTTACAAAGTAATCTTATATAATTGTAATTTTTTCAGAAATCATAAGAGTAGACCTTAATTTTTTTTATAAATATTTATTATTATTATTTTAAATCTAAAGACATTTTTTTTAATAGTGTTTAACAATATTTTTTTTAATAATATTTCATGACTCTTATTGTCTTTATAGATAAAACAATAATATAATTAATGTTAATATAAAACTTTAAATTTTAAACTCTAAAAATAAATATAAAATATATTCATTTTTTCTTATTAAATTAATGTAATTTAAGTTGGAATCTTAGTTATAGTGATAAAGAAAGTTATTAACATCTTCTAAAAAATGACATATACATTTTTTTTTAGAGTTTTAAATATTTTTCAAAATTATGATTCATATAAGACTAATTATAATTAATTTTAAAGATGTAGGTGGTAATGAATTTTACCGTTTTCAGTTGACCATAATATTGGGATCTGTGATGGATAATTTTGGAGTGTTGTGAATTGAAGATGATAGTATGTTTGATTTGTTTTACGTTGAGTTGATGATATATACTCCAAAAAACATTATTAAAATAATAAAAGTGATTAATGCAATGGAATGGAAAACACACAGTTGAGACGAGCGTAGGTTCCGCTGCTTCATAGCACTGCACTATATCATATATAGCTCTGCATGCTCTTCTCTCTCTCTCTACAATCTTGCTAAGGCTATTCGTAATTATTGTTTCAGTATGGTGACATTTGGTGCTGTCTGAAAAAGTGTTCATTGTAAAGTGAATTAATTCAATCAATCAAACACTTTCAATAAAACAAATATCAAAATATTATATATATCATGTACCTATAAAACAGAAATTCTAATGTAGTACATACTTAGTACATATACAAAATCAATATATATCGGTAAATTTTAATCTTTTAAAATATATAACAGATAAATTCTAATGTACATACTTACTACTATTATGCATCCAAATTGTCAATAAAGTAACATTAAATTTTTTATATATTTACTATTACTAAGAATAATTAATGTTAAATATTTTTAAGAAAATATATTAAAAAAAATCAATATAATATTTATCTATCATAAAATAATTTTTTTAAAACTATTAAAATTACAAATAAATTTTTTATTCATAAAACTATTATTAACTTATTAGTTAAAGATATTATGTCGGGACACTTGAATTTGGCAATATAATATAGAAGTTCTCTAAGTAAAATATCAACTGCTTCAAAAAAAATCAATTTTCATTGTTTTTTTCTTCAATTTTATTGTTTATTAAATAATTTAAACAAAATATTATTATTATTTACTCAATAAAATAACTAAAGTTTAACAAAATAATTACATAAATTTTGTAACTTTCATTATCTTTATTAAGAAAAACGTTTAATTATATATATGTACGCCATTTATCTAATTAAAAGAGTAAATTATTATTTTAGATTTTCAAATTATATACATTAATCAAATTAAAAAAGTCAAATTTTTAAAATAGCATTTAACTCCTAAATTGTGTTACAATCAAATGATTTAATCATTCTAACTAGATTTAGTAACACATTTTTAAATGTTCTTACATATTTTATTTTAATACAATATTAAAAGAGTATATTCAACCCTATATATATATATATATATATATATATATATCTTTCATTAATATGATGAATATTTCCTAAAGATATATATTACAATTGAAAAACTAAATTGATTAAAGTATTTCAGTTTTAGAGAGGATTAAATGCTGGACTTTTATACTTTAAAAAAAGACCAAAATGCTGATTTGTTGTATCTAAAGCTTAGGTTTCGGCTTTTTGTTGCTGCAAAAAAGAAAAATGTTTAGTTTAGCTTTAGAGAGTATTGGAGAATGAGCCTTTTCATTTCATCCGTGCTATTTTACCACTGATTAATATCGATTGCAATAATACTGTGTCATGTTCAGAGAGAGAGAGAGAGGAAAAGCAATTAACTTTGCTTTTCTTTTCTTTGCTTCTTTCTCATCTTTATTCCTCACTTTCTATGTTAGCGCGAAAATACTTTGACCCCACAGTTGCGTCAAATATTTGCATTATTGTATGTTTACCTCTTTCCTCCTTCATTCCTCACATTTCTCTATAGATATGTATTTTCATGCAAACTGCACTATCTTTCCTTTATGTAAAACGTACTTAGCAAGTGAAAATTGAAATTCACCCACCTAGTTTTTTTTTTTAATAATTGACCCATATATTGTAAAGTTCAATTAATGAATAGGTACTCCTTTTAAAAAAAAATTTATCAATAAATATGTACTGAAGAATATAAAACTTACTAACTTCATGCTTTTTAATAATATAATTGATGTATATATTTTGTGTATGATGATTGGTGGTTGATTCATAAATTTTTTTTTTATGAAGATAATAAAATAATATATATATATATATATATTTTAAAAAAATATTACTAACTCTTATATAATCAGTAAACAAACACATAATAGATAAAATTATTTAAAAGTTATAATTATTTTTTACCGAGATTTATTATTTTAAAAATATTTAAGAATTTTTTTATTGTGAGCACCATTAAATATGTCAATTTTATATATGTAATTAATAAATTATTCATTCAATTATCTTCTATACAACTGCGTATTTCATTTATCACAAAATTTACGAAAAAAAAATATCTTTCAACAGTTGGAGTTGCCACAAATAAAAATAAAATTAATTTTAAAAATAAATATATTATTACCTTCTAAAACAGTAAGTTTTTAAGATGCTTAAAATATTAAAATAATAATTTATTAAAATGAATTTTTGTAATTTTATAGGAGCAAAAATGCCATTAACTACACCCTATGTCCGCTATATTATTTTGTGTATAAATGAATTTATGATAAACTTTTCAACTTCCAAGACAGATTGGTACTATTTATTAAGTATTTATTAGGGATATATCTAGAAAAGAAACAAAATGCGTCTAGTAAATTGTAAACTTGTGTAATTTAATTTATTTATTTTTATAAAAGAAGGGGCAAAATGTGTTTTATATTATGTCGTATGTGTTTTGTTGTTGTTGGGGGTTCAAATGATTCACATGAGTCACGAAAGAGAAGGAGAGAAAGTGGAAGAGTGACCTAAGAAACGAAGAACATGAAGGTAGTGCGTGATTAACGTGAGTTGGAGAGACAAACTTTTTTGTTGTTGTTGGATTGTTGTGTGAGTGCAAACCGTCATTTTACAACTTACATAGTGCAAGAAGCTCATGACATATACGAGACCAAAAACTATATACTCCATACTTGTCAATCATCATTCGTGTTCCTAACCTTATCCTACACCGAATATTTAATTAAACTTTGGCCCCCACACCAACTTTAATCACTTCATACTTTCCCCCACTAACCAAACTACATGCAATCATATGTATGACCAGAAACATAAAAGAAGAACATGATTCCACATATACAAAGACCAACCATTTTTCTTAGATCACTCGAGAACTATAGTTCGTGACTAAATTTGTTTATATTTCCACATATTGTTTAACAAATATCTATAATATTATTTTATAAATTTTAATACTTGATTTATTGTTTTAGTGGTAATATTTTTAACAAACTCGGTTGATTAATGTTTTATTTTGAAACCAAATTGATATTGTAAATGGTTAAATATAGAGACTTGATTTGATAGTAAATGATTAACTATAAATTATAATTTATACTAATAATTAAGGGTTGAAATATATTAGGCTAGGTAGAAATATATTATTGTCAGCATGTTGTTCTTGTTTTTGACTAAAATATTAACGGGAAAAAAACATCATTTGGTCAATTTTCTTTTTTAGTTTTTAAAATGATAAAACAGGAGTCAGTTTTGCAAAATAATTTTGATAGAAAAGTTTCATAAACAGATTTTTTTTTTAGTTCAAAAATAGAAAACAGAATTTAAAATCACTTTTTAAACAGGTCCAAACATCTCTACTTCCATTTTTTCCCAATATTTCCACTTCCACAATCCATTTACCTAGAAAAGATGATTTGTTGAGTTAAACATACCCAACAAATTTATGGACTGTTAATTAAAATTTGTACATCTTCAATTAATTTGATAAAGAATTACATCTAGGAATGAAGTATTTGATCATTATGGCTTGTAGAATTGAATGTCTGACCATGATTATCTAATTTGCTTGGCACACAATGCTTGATAGATTGCTGATGAAACAAGCTAGGTAAGGTTAAGTTTAATACAACCCTTCAAAAAAACATTAATTAATTATATAATGAAAAAATAAACTAAAGTCTAATTAGAAAATTAGGTTATTGAGTATGTTTAACTATTTTTTAATTATAGCCTGTTACCGTTTTGTGAAAAACATATGTTTGGATTAACAATTCAATGATAAATTCATTATCTCAATGTAAATTTGGCTGTGATATTGAGAAGCTTTAATTAATGGCTTTTATATATATATATATGAATTGTAAGTGATTTTATGAAGTTTCAAACAAAGTCTAGATGTTAGCAAATACCATATAAAAGTAATGATTTATGTACACCTTAAAATTTTCAAACACTCATTCAACACTTCATTTTTTCTTTTGGTTTCTTCTTATCACATCGGAGACATATCTCTCTATTTCTTTATCATTCAAGATGTAAACTAAGTGTATGGGTGTACATCAATTTTAAGGTAGAATTAAGTGAATAAAAGGACAAGAAGTTCAATGGCTGGTCTAGGATATCGGTTTTGAATCTTCTCAAGAATTGAATAAAACAGAAATGGTGACGAAGAGGAAAGCATTACTCACATTTTCATGCTATTATTGATAATAAAGATATTTTAAAATCTATTTATATCCCAAAAATTTGTTTTACATGTTAATTCCAATATTTTTTTGACAAAATAATAACTACTGCGTTTCCATTTCAACAAAAGTTGCATGGAAGTACGCCTCCTCTAATCTAAATTTGTTTTATAATAAAAAAAAATGACAAAAGAGTTGCATAGAAGTATGCTCCTATATCACTTTTTAATATTACTTACTTTTGTTATCAATTTGAAATTGTATGCGGATAAATAATAATGGGATCGTAATTGTCGGTGTCTTTGAATCATCCACATTTTATAACTTAAGAATAAAGTTATCAAAAATTGATAATTCAAAAGTAGACAATTTAAATTCATTAAATAGATGTATCCAAATAATATCGTCTCAGAAGACATAATTACAAAATAATACCCATTACTTTAAATTGAGATAGTGTAAAATTGTACATTCAATATGACATAATCATGACCTCTTATATTGTACTTCCCAAACAAAGAAAACAATCAACTTCAAATCATGCTTTCATCATAACTTCATAATTTCATGACCACTTATATCCAATATATTGTTACAAGAGAGATTGAGATTTTTCTCTTATCTTGACCATATTTTCTTCTTACTTTCCCTCTCTTTAACTCCTTGAGCTTGATCTCTACTTGTGCTAGCTCTCTTATGAGACAAGGGAACTTGACTGGCAAGGACTGGCTGCTTTGTTGTTGTTAGTCTCCCAGTCCTTACAATTTTAGGTGGGTCGGATTTCCTTGTGATTTTTCGATCGTGTAAAGAGGATGATGCAACGGCAAAATGGTTCTCAATTTCATTGCTTCTGAACTGCCTTCTATTTCTCATCTGATGAGTAGAATCATTCCCTTTAAACAAAGCAGAACCTTGAATTATCTGGCGGTTTACTGTGTTTGAATTGCATAAAATGCGAGTCTCAATCTCCTCTGGACATCCATCGCTTCCACGGCTTTTACCTATGTCAGGTGTGGCCTTTACTGCTTCGACATAGCAATGAGTTTGTTGCCACTGTTGCTCTCGCTCTTTGTATCTATCTTCTAGTTCCTTCACCTGCAATGACACATTGTTGCATGAATTTTCAATGAAGATAAAAATGAAACAAACTCGCTCAACAGATGCCAGAGATCGAAAAATGGCAAAAACAAATAATAGTAATCCTTTCAATGTATAGAGGGAGTTTAGACATATAAGGCTATTATTACTAATGCTTCCCTTCACTCATGGTAAGCTTGTAAATGTCACTGTTAACAAATATCAAACATTTAACATATTCTTACCTGTTGTTTAAGCAAGGTTTCTGAGTTCTGCTCCTGCTCTTTCAGTTTTCTCTCAAGCTCCTTGATCTGAAGAATATGAAGCAATGAACACAAAAAGAGGTCACTGAAAATATTCCTTTAACATGCGGGCAGAATAGATATTATAAGAGCAACTCTAGTCATTTGACAACCTTATCTTTTAGAAAGGAGGATTCAGACTCAGACCCTTGCAACTGATCTTTCAGCTTCTTTTCTAGATCCCAAACCTGCATAATGTACAAGAACTGACTTAACTTTTTTTGGACCAAATTAACTGTTCCGTCAAACGAAGAAGCTTTTCTCCAAACATGCACCATCTCATAAGATGATGTCAGGTGCTCTATGCTTAAGTTTTGCCAAGAATTAAGAATCAGATAAGAGTGGAGGAAGCAGTTTTCCAAATGTGTTACAGACCTTCTGTTGGAAGTTCGCTGTCTCTGACTGCAGTTGGTCTTTTATTTTTTTCTCTAGCTCTTTGACCTTCAGTAGAAGCAAGTGTCGAGTTAGACATGAATGTCGAAAGACCAAGGCAAATAATCTATGCTATTTATTTATTTATGTTATAACTTCTAACACTGGCTGTCATTTGTGATACATACATTCGGTACACTTGTGTAAAACTTCACAGAAATTTGCAGTTTATAAATTATAAGAGCAAAACCATGCGACACAATCCTTGTTACCAACAAATGTATAGATGAGCCACATGTCAAATAACAATCTTGAATATAGAAAGGAACCTTATGTTGGAGAGTACAGCAGGTTTCTTCTTTTCCCTTCAACTTTTCACATAATTGAGAAATTTGTTTCTCCGATTGGTTTTGCATGGATGATTTCAACTCAATCTGGCCTTCAAGTTCTTTAATCTTTTCTTGTAGATTTCTGTGGATATTATCCTTGCCTTTGGCCTTACTCTCAATGCTTTGCAAACTTTCTTCTAGTTTCCTCATTGATTCATCTTTACTTCTGCACTCACTTCGCGCTTTTTCAAGCTATGCCAAAGTGTAAAAGAAAGAACACATAAATTTGTCTATAAAAGATGGTGAAATAAATTCAATATGTTCTCGTAAGGATCAGCATCCTACCATTGCTTTTGTCTTTTGAAGTTCACTTGTATCAATTTGCTTCTTAACAGGACCTAACTCAACGCCCCTCACTCTAGTTGCAAAATTAAGTGAGCTCAAAGTCTCACCTACGTCCTGGTCTGATGGACTTATTTGTACAAACATCAAAGTTTTTGAGTCACCTCCTGCCAATATAGACACAAATATACGCATCAAAATTTACCAATATAATCAATCCTACAGAAACTGGATCTTACTAGTAAAAAATGAACAAGAAACTAAAAAGAAAGCTCAAACAACTAGACATACCTAGTGAGTCTTGGAGTAAATGTGTCAATTTAGAGTTCCTGAAACCTCCAAAAGAAAATAGCATCATTGAAACTTACATTTTTACATATCAAGATGGGTAACAATAAAGAGAATGGTTGGTATACCTATACGGGATGTGACTACTTTTGGCTGCTAAAGCAGATATCACATCTCCAAGAGCAGAAAGAGATCGATTAATATTTTGTGCTTCTTTAAGTCGCTCCCCTTGCACTTCAGTCTTTGCAAGTCTCTCACTACCTGCCAAATCCACAAGCCAAAGCTTGCTCTTGGTACGCTCACCATTCATCAAATTTTTAGTGTTTACCATTATACATAGCATGCTGAACAAGAAACAAGTGATATTTGGTAAGTATAGAAAAAGAAAAGTTGGCATCTATGTAGAGGTCCTAGACAAGAAATTGTAATGAAATAGGGAAAAAAAAGGCATGAGCTTGGTACCAATGGGATCGACTGCTATGCTCATTAACATTATTACTTCCAACTGCTCTAGCATTGCTTCCAGCCTGCAGTACCTTCCACACATCACTTATGTTATCGACCTTCGCTTCGACAACACCAGGGACATGATGATGTCCTTCAGAGTTTTGTTTTATCTCCAATCTGATAGCAATTTCAAGAGAATTCATTTCATTTCAGCTTACTAGTTTTCTACTCAGACTAGTACAATTGCGCATTCTAGCATGCATGACAAAGCATTAATAATTACTATACCAATGGAAAATCAATGACAAACCCAACTGAATTACCTTTTTGATGTTGGTCCTGTAGCTAATAAGTCTCTAATTTGTTCATTATAAACCTCAAGCACACTAACAGATATATCATATGAAAATGTTTCACTCCTTTCCTTACTGACTTTAAACAAGTGCTCAAGAGTCCTGTAATTAACTCCTCTATTCTGCTGTGTCCCTTCCATGGTGAATGTTTTTCCTGTTCCTGTTTGTCCATAAGCAAAGATGCAAACGTTGTAGCCATCCAGCACAGAGATTACCATTGATGATGCATCAGCAAAAACATCAACTGTTAAACAAAGTAAACACCATCTTTTAAAACACTTCCAGTTGTGCAAATAATAATAATATGAATCGTGTAAATAATGACTTATGTTGGTCAAGCAAACATATTATACTTTGCTACCTTGATCATCTTTTGGTGTATAAACCCTGTCAAATCTGAATGATTTTTTGGTGGAGCCAGTAGTCAAAATTCCAAGGCATCCATCCTTTGCTGCATCAAAATCCACAACTGTTGTACACCCAGCTGATGTTTCAACCTTATTTAGTGGTCGACAACGGCAGAAAACTCTAATGTTCCCTAGGTATTCATAAGAGAAGCATATTAATATTTATCACCTTTAACATGTAAAAATTCTTTTCAAATAGCAAAAAAGTCTACTTATACTATGGAGAATATGTATACATGATATTATACCTTTAGCCTCTTGAACTTCATTGAAGAGCTTCTTTCTCTGTGTCATTTCTTCATAGTACTTCACCTTGAGATCTTCACACTGCTTAACTGCAGATAATAATTTTTAGTCCCTTAACACTGACTATTCATACTCCAAACTTTAAATTAAGAGCAACTCTTCAGTTTAGAGTAAGAAAAATGGAGATTGAATAATGTAACTGAAGCATACCCAATTCCTGTACTGCAAAAACCATTTTGTTTAACTCAGGGATTGAATCGACACATTCATGGGCTTCAAGGGAAAGCCGAGACTGCTCACTCTTCATCAACTGCAAAATAAATTTAATGCATATATTCTTAATGTGTCTCTGCGAATAATAAAAGAAGGGGGGATGGTAACTTAAAGCATCACTCTTTATAAACTTGCCATATACCTTTACTTTTTCCTGTAAACTGGTAATCGCTTCAGCCCATTTCTTCTGATCAAGGTTATACTTGTTAGAAATACTCCTCAGGTTCTCTGCTTGTTTCTCCACAGTTTGTTCTGACAGAAATTGACAATAAATTTAGGAATATTCTGACTTGGAACCAGAAACAATTGAAATTTAAAAAGCCTTTGTGATGGCATTGATACACAGGAACAGCTAACTGTGGTAATTTTATCACGATTTACGACCATAAGCATAGAAAATTAAATAACCAGATCTTTAAGCTCCTACATATACATGACGACAAATCTAGTTAACCAAGTTGAGAAAGTTCTGTAAAGACTCTAATTTCCATACTTCTCTTGTTGGAAGACCGTGTAAAAGTAAAGCATACCGGTAGTGAGTGACTTAAATGTCACTTGATCAAGCTCTGTCTGAACTTTTTCCATTTTCCTACTTGTTTCAGTTAATGAAGTCCACGCCTCATAGCATTCTTTTGCCTTGAGCTCACACTGCATAGTGAGCTCCTTTATCTTACTCTCATACTTAGCCGTAGATTTTGTCTGCATAAATTTCATCTGAAACATTCCAATAAAAAGAAGGAAACACAAAATGTTGTGAGTCTATGATACTTCACACCTCATACAGACACTTATCAACTAGTTTGCACCTCTAACCTGTGATGAAGGAATTTCAATCTCCGCAGCACAGTAGTTACATTTTATGAAATCACTTATCTCTGGTGGAACTGTTTAACAAAATATTGAAGACAACAAGTTGCTGAGTAACATCAATTCCACTGAATAAATTAATCAAGCACAGTAAAAAGAAATTAAGTACCTGACGCCTTTGTCGCTCTCCTAATGCAAATCCCACTAACAACTGGGCTTCCATTTATACTTTCAAATCTTATGAGAATCACCCCATCATCCGTCACAGTGACCCTAGAATCAATCAATTGTAGTGGCTTGTTGACTCCACCAACTGCATAGATGTCCAATTCAGATAGAACCTGCCATATTATTATTTGAATAAACAAAAAATGAGCTCAAGCTATATTATGTAATATTATTTGAGTAAACAAAAAAATAAGTTTAAGCTATTATATGTATAACTTTCTCAACTCAAATGTAGTAAAAGCATAACAAAAAGGTATAGTTTGTGTGGAAAAGCTTGCCTTTTCTTCTTGTATGTATACATTGAACACCCTCATTCCTTTTGGCCCATTTATGTTAATGATCTCCACAAAATGAAGGTCAACAAGATAGTTTCCAGGTGGAAGGTTATCAATTCTATAACAAAAACTTCCCACCCTAGCTGATTGATAAATAGATGGGTAATCTCCACCTGCCACTATTTGCTCATTTGTGCGAAAAACATTACCACCATCATAAAAGGTATCACCGAGGAATCTTACTCCATCATCTGCTTCGTTAAACGCTTCTCCTCCCGCATTTACAAACATGACACACTCCTCTGCTTCAATAGATACACATTAGAAAGAAGAAAAAAAACACTTGATTCAACAAGTATTAATCTTAAGTTCTTTCATAATTCTTGGAACATTCTAATATGCTTAGATTAAAGTTGCATTTTTCAAACTAGCCAAACTTACAATGTATCAAAACCTAAACCAGAATTCTAAAGCCCCAATTAACCCTAATTTACTGTATAATTGCCACAGCCAGCCAACATTTTTGTAAGTAGAGAGAATAGATTGAAAAAATTTGAAATTCGATTGAGAAACAACTTTCTTTGAAGTGTAACTGAAAAGTGGACATAAGAAAGAGTGAAAAATGGACATAAGAAAGAGTGAAAAATGGAACCTTTTTTTTTTCAATCTAATTTTCATATATTCATCCTAATGTGTGTGAAAATGATAAACTCAAATTGGGAGATTCTAACCTGCGTTTTGAGATCTGGTAAACCCAGTTGGAATTATTCTTGAAGTGGAATCACAAATGATGGAATCGAACAAGGAGTCTTGGGCATCTTCCATCACAGAATCTTTCTGGTCTGAAATTAGGGTTTGTGGGTAGTTCTGAAAATCATTGGATTGGATCTGATCCATGTAAAAACGGAGTGTTTTGCAATGAAGAAGGAATTTAGAGTGAGATGGAAATAGAGCAAATTGTTGGTGACAGAAAAAAAATTGAGAGCGAGAGAGATTAGACAATGGTTCTAACTTGGGTGAGCGATAGGATCGTTCAAATTTGAATTTCGTTACCGTTGAATGTCGTTTGCATTTACCGAACGTTAAACTTTTGCCTTTACTTTTCCTATTACCTTTTTTTCTTATTACCTAAATTGGAAAGTAATTAATTTTCGATGGAATTTGCGACAAAATATGTTTGGATGGAATTTTGATATACTTCACCAGTTACCGATTTAATAACATTAAGCACAAGCAATCAATTTAAATTTAAGAAAATAAAGCACTGGTAAAATTATATTATTGTCTTAATTAATTTTATTATTGGATGATTAATAATCAATTTAAACTTAAGAAAATAAGCACTAGTAAAATTATATTATTGTCTTAATTAATTTTATTATTAGATCATTAATAAGGAAGATAAAAGTAATTAATATTTAAAATTGCATGTTATAAAAAAGATATAATTGTCATTTAAATAGTTCATATCTAAAGTGAAAGTATTAATGACACAACAATATAATTAAACAAATAGATATTTATAATTTCAATTAAAACTTACATAACTAACATTAAAACTTTAGCAGATTCATTGACTTAAAAATCACAGAATTATTTTATAATTAAAAAATGTAAAATACATAATTATCATTGATATATGAAAAAGAAAAAAATTTACAAATATTTTTCAAGTGATAAATATAAATCACGGTATAAATATTTATCACTTATATAT